>CAUYLG010047997.1:0-99499 GCA_963573385.1 Cacajao melanocephalus | reverse complement strand
GGAGGAGAGGCATTCTGGTTTTGGTTGTTCTCAGCCTTTTTGCACTGGTTTCTTCCCATTTTTGTGGATTTATCCACCTGTCGTCTTTGTAATTGCCAACTTTCAGATTGGGTGTGAGTGGACGTCCGGCTTGTTGGTGATGAAGTTTTTTCTGTTTCTTAGTTTTCCTTTGGCGGACGCCCCTTCCCCACAGAGCTGGACCTTCCCGGTTCAGTTGTGCTTGCTGTGAAACTCTCAGTCCTCAGCACTTCCAGTTGCTGTTCTCCTTGTGGGGATGGGACCAGCCGAGCCCCGACTCAAAGGGCACCCCGTCCCGTATACTCTGCACCGAGAAGCGCCGTGCCAGGGCACCAGCAAAACAGCCGCGCCAGCCAAAAGAGTCACGCTGGCGACCTGTGTGGCTCCTCCACTGGGAATCTCCCAGTCTGTGGGCAACAAAAATTCGTCTGAAAGTGCGGCGTCCACTCGCTCTCTGTGCTTTCACTGGGAGCTACAATCCTGATCTGCTGCTAATTGGCCATCTTGGATCTCTCTCCACCTTTTTGTCTTAAATATGATGATCTTTCTTTCTGAATTAAAAGTTAAGACATAATATCTAACAAGTCCAAATAAAAAATCAGCAAGAAAACTCTACGTGGATCTTGCAAAATCTAAGCTGTGTAACCATGTTACCTATGTGAATGAAAAAAATATATATAAAGCAGAGTATGATGGACAATTCATCTAGATTTATAAGTTTTCTATAATAAGTCATCGAAAAGCCCTCTTCATCATAATGATGATGAAGATGATGAAATGTCAAAAACAGGAGAGAGAAAGGCAGATTTAGACTGGTTGATATGTTCCAAGGATAGACTATCTTAAATGCCAGTTTCCACAGGTGTGCTAACATCTGCTGATCTATGTTGCTGAAAATAGATAGCTGCAAAAACCAGACTTGGAGAACAGGAAGAGAAAGTATCTATATTGTCAAGCATCATGCTATGTTTTGTACATGAATTAATTTCACTTAGTATTATGTGAGGAATGTAATCATCCCCATTTTCCAGATAAGAGAATCGAGACTCAATATATGTGAGATCCTGCTGTAACTAAGGAGGAGCTTCAGAATTGTGGCAAAAAAAAAAGAAATAAATAAATAAAAAGAAAGGAAAGAAAGAAAGAAAGAAAAGAAAGAAAGAAAGAAAGAAAGAAAGAAAGAAAGAAAGAAAGAAGGAAACTGAGTGTCTTGAAGAACAACTTCAGGTAGGTCCAGCATATTTCTGGATTGAATGAGATCACCTTCTTAAATGCTTTCAAAAATCCCTGTATGTTTAGCTCCTGTTGAAACCGCAATTAATCATATGATGTTTAATGCTCATCTTCCCCAGTAGCCTAGCTTATAATTGCTATACAGGTGGGACCTTTTCTGTCTTATTTCTTCACCTCTAGCATTTATTACACTTCCTTGCACATAGCTGAAACTCAAATATTTGCTGAATGAATGAATGGAAAAAGTAGATTAAGTATTAGACCAGAGGGCAAAGCAGAATGTATTGTATAGACATTGCACAATAACTTATGTTCTCAAGAGCTGTATTCATCAAGTCACTGTCAACTTCCAACACTATAACCAACACTCACCCCATCAGCTGCAAACTCTGACACCACTATCCACTATTCACCCAGTCACTTGAGCCAGAAAACTTGCAATCCTACTTGACTTCTCCCTGAAATCCCTTAATGAATTATTTGGCACATCATATAAGATATACCTATCCTTCATTATCAAAATCCTGAGATGGAGTGGCACTGAAGAGATAGGAAAAACAGTCTTGAGTTTTTAACACTACTCCTTCCCTACCCCCAGCAGTAGTGGTGGCATGGTGTACAGAACGTCTCTGAGAGCTGTGGGAGGGATGGCACAACAATTGTGAGATATTGAACTTAGTTTTCTCCTATTACAGCAAAAAGGAAAACCTGACAAAACTCAGCTGACACCTACCCACTGAGAGGGCATTTAAACCAGACCCAGCCAGAGTGAAAGCACTGATCCTAGTGGATGGAAATTGTGCGCCTGAAAACCTTGCCATCGAGGGCTAAACTGTTCTGAGTTTCTGAGTAAACTTGAAAGGCAGTCCAGGCCCTAAAGACCGCAACACTTAGGTGAGTCCTAGTGCGTAACTAGGCTCAGGGACAGTGGACTTGAGGAACATGTAGCCTATGGACAAACCAGCTGGGATGGCTAAGGGAGTGCTGGCATCACCATTTGCTTAACACCAAGCTGCAAAGATTATGGCTCCAAAAGTGACCCCTTCCTTCTATTTGAGGAGAGGAGAGCAAAGAGTGGGAGGGACTTTGTCTTGCATATACGATATCAACTCAGCAACAGAATAAGGCACCAGTCAGAGTCGTGAGACTCCCGTTCCAGGCTCTAGGTCCCAGACTACTCCTAGACACTCCTAGAGCCAGAAGGGAACCCACTCCCTTGAAAGAAATGACTGTCTTAGCGGCATTCCTCACCTGCTAAATGAAGAGCTCTTGGACCCCAAATAACAAGTAGCTATATCCAGGTACTACATTAAGGGCCTTGGGTGAGCCTCTGAAGCTTGCTGGCATCAGGTGAAGTTCAACACATTCCCAGCTATGGTGGCTATGGGGCAAAACTTCTTCTGCTTCAGAAAAGCAGAGGGAAAAGTAAAGAGGACGTTGTCTTACAACTTAGGTACCAGCGCAGCCAGAGTGGGGCAGAGCAGCAAGTAGGCTCTTGGGGGCCCTAATTCCAGCACTTGACTCTTGCATGGCATATCTGGAGCTGCCTGGGCCAGAGAAGGGCCATTTCCCTGAAGAGTGAGTCCCAAACCAGGCATCCTTCACCATAAGCTAGCATAAGAGCCTTGGGCCTTAAGGAAATACAAGCAGTCATCTGGCAGTACTCCACATGGCTTGTGTTGGCGGTGGCTAAGGATTGGGACTCCTCCACCTTTGGAAAGGGGAAGGAAGAGTGAGAAGGACTGCATTTCATGGTTTGAGTACAATACAACACCAAGTAGACTTAAAAGTTTTCAGATTGTATTCCCTGACCCCTAGACAGCACCTGTGGACCCACCCAGGGCCTGTAGGAACTCACTCTCCTGAAGGGAAGAAAACAGGCCTTGCTAACTTTGTTACCTGCTGATTGTAGAGGACCAGGGCCTTGAGCAAACATAGGCATTCTCCAGCAAGTGATTAAAGTAGGCCTTGGAAGAGATCCAGTGCTATGCTTGCTTCAGGTCTCAACCAGGACAGCTATAGTGGTGGTAACCACAGGGGTGCTTGTGTCACTCCACCTAAGCTGCAGGGGCTCAGAATAGAGAGAGAGATATATACTGTGTATGTTTCGGAGAAAATAAGGGAAGGGAACCAGGGATTCTGCCTGGTAATCCAGATAATTCTCCTGGATCTTGTTCCAGACATTACAGTGGCACCTCTAGAAGTCTGCAAAAATCATAGCATTAATGGGCATATGTGTCCTCTGAAACAGATACAGCTTAGATCACAACACTCAAGTCCTTTTAAATATCTGGAAAGCCTTCTCAAAAAGGGACAACTACAAATAAGTCCAGCCAGTGAAGACTACAATAAATAAGGCCGGGCGCGGTGGCAGATTGATCACAAGGTCAGGAGGTCAAAACCAGCCAACATTGTGAAACCCCATCTCTACTAAAAATACAAAAATTTGTTGAGAGTGGTGTTGCATGCCTGTAATCCCAGCTACTCCAGAGGCTGAGCCCAGAGAATCACTTGAACCCAGGAGGCAGAGGTTGCAGTGAGCCAAGATCACACCACTCACTGCGTTCCAGCCTGGCGACAGAGTGAGACTCCATCTCAAATAAATAAATGCATAAATAAATAAACAAATAAATAAATAAATAAATACCTAACTCTTCAATGCCAAGACACTGAAGAACATCTACTAGGATCAACACCATCCAGAAAAACATGACTTCACCAAATGACCTAAATAAGGCACCAGGGAACAATCCTGGAGAAACAGAGATACATGACCTTTCAAACAGAAAATTCAAAATAGCTATGTTGAAGAAATACAAAGGAATTCATGATAATGCACAGAAGGAATACAGAATTATATCAGATAAATGTAATGAAGAGATTGAAATAATTATAAAGAATCAAACAGAAATTATGGAGCTGAAAAAATGCAACTGGCATACTGAAGGATATGTAGGAGTCTCTTATTAGCTGAATTTATCCAGCAGAAGAATGAATTAGCTTGAAGACAGGCTATTTGAAAATACACAATCTAGGATCCTGCCTACAGGATCTAGAAAATAGCCTCAAAAGGGAAAACCTAAGCATAATTGGCCTCAAGAGGAGGTAGAGAAAGATATGGGGTAGAAAGTTTATTCAAAGGGTAATAACAGAGAATTTCCGAAAGCTAGAGAAAGTTATCAATATCTATGTACAAGAAAGTTATAGAACCCCAGGCATATTTAAACCAAAGAAGCCTCCTCAAGGCATTAAATGAACAAACTCCCAAAGATCAATGATAAATAAGGATCCTAAAAGCAGCAAGAGAAAAGAAACAAATGACACGATGAAGCTCCAATATGTCTGGCAGCACATTTTTCAGTGAAATCTTAGAGGCCAGGAGAGAATGGCATGACTGAGGAAAGAAAAAACTTTTATGCTAGAATAGTATATCATTGAAAATATCCTTCAAACATAAAGGAGGAATAAACACTTTTCGAACAAATAAAAACAGAGATTAAATCAACACCAGACCTGTCCTACAAGAAGAAATACTAAAGGGAGTACATCTATCAGAAAATGAAGGACATTAATGAGCAATATCATGTGAAGATACAAAACTCACTAGTAATAGTAAGTACACAGGACACATATTATAGCACTGTAATTCTGATGTGTAAACTACTCCTATCCTAAGTAGAAAGACTAGTTCATGAACTAATAAAAAATAATAACTATAACAACTTTTCAAACATAGTATAATAAGATATAAGTAGACATAACAAGAAGTTACAAAGTAGGGGAACAAAGTTAAAGCACAGAGTTTTTATTAGTTTTCTTTTTTGTTGTTGTTTATTTAGACAAAGTGTTAAGTTGTTATCAAGTTAAAATAGTGGGTTATAAGATAGTATTTGCAAGCTTAATGGTAACCTCAAACCAAAGACATACAATGAATACACAAAAAATGAAAAGCATAAAACTAAATTATGCCACCAGAGAAAATCACCTTCACTAAAAGAAGACAGGAAAGGAGGAAAGAAGGATGAGAAGACCACAAAACAACCAGAAAACAAATAACAAAATTCCAGAAATATGTCCTTACTTATTTCATATTGCATGCCTCTATCAAAATATCTCATATAGTTCATAAATACGTACATCTACTCTGTATGCACAAAAATTAAATGTAAATGAAGTAAACTCTAAAATTAAAAGAGAGAGTGGCTGAGTGGATTAAAAACAAGGCCTGCCAGGCGCAGTGGCTCATGCCTATAATCATAGCACTCTGGGAGGTAGAGGTCAAGAGACCGAGACTATCCTGACCAACATGGCAAAACTCCGTCTCTAACAAAAATACAAACATTAGCTGGGCGTGGTGGCACATGCCTGACATCCCAGCTTAACATTACTGATCATCAGAGACATAGAAATCAAAACTACAGTGAAATATTATCTCACCCCAGTTAAAAGGACTTATATCCAAAAGACAGGCAATAACAAATGCTGGTGAGGATGTGGAGACAAGGGAATCCTTGCACACTTTTGGCGGGAATATAAATTAGTACAACCAGTACGGAGAATCATTTCGAAGTTTCTCAAAAACCTAAAAATTGAACTGCAATGTAATCTAGCAATCCCACTTTTGGGTATATACCCCCACAAAAAGACATCAGTATATGAAAGAGATATCTGCACTCCCATGTTTTTTGAAGCACTGTTCATAATACTTAAGATTTGGAAGCAATCTAAATAACTACCAACAGATGAATGGATAAAGAAAATGTGGTACATGTACACATAAACTATCCATTATTACTCCGGTCAGTATAAAATTTCCCCCTACTCTTACTGGCTTTGTAATAATAACTGTCTTGACATATTACTTATAGCACTGTTCAAGTTCATGCACTTTCATTTGTTTCTGTGTTTCTAGTAAAATTATGACATTAGAAGCAAATTGTTCTAATTGCTTCTTCAAGCCCTGATGACACATATTTTTCTGAACACTGTGAGTAACAACTTACTTTGTACAATGTAGACATTTAAGAAACAAAAAATTAAAAGGATTTTAAAATGTGTAGAACACATATATGTACATCTAGCTAGCTAGCTATCAGTAATAGGTAAATATTAATTTTTGAAAGTTCTTTCAGAATTAAGTGAGACCAATTGAATAAGCATACAGTTATCCCCCACATATCAAATAATTTCCCCAGGCCAAATTAGAACAGTTAATATGAGATTACTATAATTTCTCATACAATATGTTTTCAAGTTTACTGCTAATAGGTTTCTGAAAAATAGAGAAAAGCAGTGGGATAGCCAGGGCTAGTGAGAGAAGAGTCTGAGAATGGTTACTTAGTGACATACTAAGTAACCTAAAAAGAAAAGAATCAGATACAAAGGAGTGAGGGAAGGTGGACTAGCTGGACTATTAGAATGATAAAGGCCAACTCTTAGATGTCACTATCTCATTAATCTGTCCATCCATCCATCAATCCATCCAACCATTCACTACTAAATCATCTTCTATATACAAGGCAGTATAGTGCTACAGTGATTCCTCATCCTTGTAAAGAAGAGCAAATGTCTAAGTGAATAGCATACAATAAAAGACATGAAAGCTCATGAGAGGATTAGGCTACATCTCTGCAGGTACAAAAGAGGGACAGTTTATAATACATGCAATGGATCAAAGATAGTTTTATGAAAGATGTGGCATTTGAATTGAATCTTGAAGGATGATTAAGATTTTTATTAGGAGATACTGAAGGAATGTTGAAAGGACTTCTAGGTAGCGGATACAGTGAAACCATTGATAGGAAAATATATGCAGAGAAGTGCATGCTCAGAGAAGAGGGTGAATAAAAGCTTATAATTGAAGGTAAGATGGAAAAAGTCAATTGGAGGGAAATGTAGGAGTTCTCAAACTCTAAAGACTGATCTTTACTCAAGAGCCAAGAACAATTATGGCCACTGCTCTTTTGAGAGGACCTGGGTTAATATATGCAGATAGAATATAAGCTATATGAGGCTGGAGGATCACTTGAGTCCAGGAGTTTGAGGGCAGTATGGGCTATATAGTGATACCCCATCTCAAAAATATAATTTAAAAATAAACTAACTTTTTGTTTCTATTTCTGTGTAGCAAATTATCACAAACTTATTAGCTTAAAGGAACACAAATTTATTATCTCACAGTTCCTCTTAGGAGTCCAAAGATGGCTTAGTTGGGTACTATGCTCAGGGTCTCACTAAGGCTAGAATCAAGGTGTGCTCTGGGGCTATAATCCTATTTGTGGGTTTGGATTCCCTTCAAAATTCATTCAGTTTTGTCAGAGTTCAGTAGTGGCTGGACTGAAGTCCCTGTGTTCTTGCTGACTGGTGACTAGGGACCACTCTCAACTCCTAGAAGCCACCGATATTCTTTACCTCCATCTCCAAGCTTGAAATGCAGACATCTTTCACGTGGAATCCATCTATCGAGTCTGTGAGAGTCTGTGACTTCTTCTATCTCTGACTTCTAGATCCATATTTAAACTCTCATCTAATTAAGTAAGGCCCACACCTATTTTCTTTCTATCTTAAGGTCAACTGATTTGGGACTTTAATTACATTTGCAAAATCTCTTTATAGCAACACCCAAGTTAGTGTTTAACTGAATAACCTGGGGAAAGTATATATAAACGAGGTGCCAGAAATCTTAGGGGCTGTCTTAGAATTCTGCCTACTGTAATATCCAGAGAAGCCATTTACTTTCACTTGTTTTTACCTTGTTCAATATGTCATGCCAGTTTTTAAATGTACATACACATATGCACACACAAACACATATACTTATGCACCTTAAAATTATTCACTATATTGTAATAAATTCTTATATATAAGAATAACAATAATAGAAAATTCATGGCATTATTCAGCTTATAGTTTCTAATAGGTTTAAATTAGGTACAAACTATATTTTGAACATCTAGAATGAGATTATTCACAATTGCTAGCCTATTTCAAATTGTCAAAGTGTCTTCTGCAACATCTTATTTGAAAAATGGAAAATAAGACATGCATAATATGTATTTGAACTAGATATTTATTGGCTTGAGAATCAAATACTGTAAAATATAAAAACAACTAAATTATATGAGACCATTCTTCAGCTTGTCAGTCTTACAAAAATATGATATGACTTAACAGTAAATACAGGGTATATCATAAAATGGACAATTGCGTAAAAGCAGTAATTACAGGTACTTGTAAATTTGTTTCCTCCAAAGCAATGTACCACTTTCCATTCTGCACATTTGTGGTGTCATCTGGATTCATAGCCATGATCTAAATGATCTTCAGTTATTTCTCATAAAATTATCTGACCTGTGATATGCATTTTTCTGAGGAAAAACTAAGTCAAAAAAATTATATAAAGAAGTGAACCAAATCTCTACATATACATGATTAGAAAATGAATGACAAAGTGTACCTCTTAGGGAGTATTCTGTTATTTCTATTCAACATTTGCTTATGATTCAATAATGAATAGTTGATTTAAACAACATTTAATTTATAAGACTGATTATATGATATAATATGTAACATCTTCCCACTAAACCTCACTTGCCTTATAAGTAGCAAAATAGTTAAGGCACATGAAATAATTAATCTCAAGTGATTTCTTTGATATGACCCTTTGGACACTGGTGTCATCTGTCTTCCTAGAAAAGATTAGCTTCTACAGTTTTACCAATCAGGAAAATTGACATCAGGCATGAAAGTCCATAATCAAATAAGTGGGATTATATTCTATAGTTTTTAGATGTGGACACAGCTTGTATATCATCAGCTAAATTCAGCATATTTTTTAAAAATCCCTAGTACTTACATTAGTATGCTTCATTGTTTGCAAATAAACATTAAGATTGTGATGCTATAATTTAGCATAAACATATTGTTCTAATTATGCCCTAAATAGAAAAAAAAGAAATGGTTTTTATTCAGGTTTTATTTTGCAAATAATTGTTATTTAATATTTTCTGTGAACACTGGTATAAACTATTACCCTTGATGATGGACAGATAGTATTTTTCAACTTTTATTACAAGAGACCTTAATAATAATAAGGAGGGTATAGATGTTGCAGGCAATGAAAAAACACAATAAACAAAACAATGATAATGAACAATGGATCTGGAGGTTTAAAATAAAAAAAACCATGGGTTTAAGTCACTGAGATTATTACACAGGAAAGAATGAGACTTTGCATAATTCATTTAATTTGAGCCTCATGCAAATGTCTGTCTTGTCTATGTGATGGAATTGTGAGGTTAAAGTGAAAATGTATGTAAAATTTTAGTTTTGGTTTCAGTTTATTTTAGTTCTATAATGGAGAAAATATGGTTTATATACTAGTTTATTTAACACAGATTATCTGTTCCAAGTCTGAAATTATTAAGCAGAACTTTTAAAATGTTTGTTCTATTGTCCAAACTGCAGAAATGATTAGATATTTGGTTCAAACTACAGGTTATTATATCACACAAAAGCAAAGTTCAAATCTACTTAGTACAGCCCCCTACTAGTGACACCAAAAAATTGTACAAAGCTATTTCACAAATGGCAAAATAAGCACACAATTCTTCACTTGTTTAATATTATAGAGCACATTTAAACATTACATAGAGAGAAAGAATGAAGATGAAAATAAGCACTATCCAACAAGTCTTAAGTGAATAAGTGGTCTTAAAGTGTTTGTAAACTATGAGTCTAGATTTAAAACATTTTGAATGGCATACATAGGAGAAAAGTATTTCAAGTGTATGTTCCATAATGTCTATAAAAAAGGAAAAGCAATGTAAATGACTTAAACATCAAAATCTTTTTAATTATCATTAAAAAGATTAATTATCATTATCTTAATATCCTACATATTCTCTTCTTAGGTTTTAAATACTTTAAAGTGCATATCAACAATTAATTACCATTCAGGCAGGTAAGTATTTTAAGGGCTATTTTCATTTATTGTAAAATAATATTATTTGTCATAAGTGAAAAGGATTATGAATAACAACAAAAAAATTATCCAAACTTAGTGCAGGTTTATAAACAGACATGAGATATAGCAAGCTAAAGGGTGACAGAGGGAGAAGAACTTGGATGATCCATACTTAAGTCCAGGACTAACAATTGGGTAAGGATAGATTGGTAAGTAACCTGGATTCAGCAGTGTGCAGGATTTGAGATCAAAAGTCAAAATTAAATTTGTGGAGACAAATTACTCTGAATTAAAATACAACGCATAGCTAGGAGCTACAGATATTAGACTAAAATGAAGAATGTAAGGCCTGAGGAATATTTGGAGAGCCGGAAAAAAAGGCAGGTTGAGCAGAAGACATCAGAAGAGGCATGGTTAGGGTATGTGGACAATGGTCCAAACCAACTAGATCTACCCCTAGGAGTGGGTTCTTTATGTTCAGTCCTGGGCTGTGTGCAAAGCCTTGAGGAAACAAATGAGACAAAGTTGATGAAACAGGGGTCTGGAGACAGTAGTATTTAATCTAAAATAGGAAGATAGGTTCACATTAAAACACAAGGTTTGAGGAGCATTATCATCAGTTGGGTAACAGTCTTTGCCCAATCGCTTGCTGCTTTTATCCTACAACATATAGCACTTTTTCCTTTGGCCTGAAATTTGAACAGAAAGACACTCAACCTAGCCTAGACAATTAAACTCCACTGTCTGAAGAGCTCACTTTTTAATTCTATCTCAAGGACAACTTTCCTAATCTTTTGCATAAAAGAAAGCCTTGATCAGCTTAACCAAATTTTGACTATAGCTGATTTGTCCTTCTACATGTTTATTTTAGTTTCTTATTTCCTATTATTTATAATTTATCCATCAATTTAATTTTGTTGTATTGTTAAAACTAAAAGTATAAAATCCACAGTGCTAAGGAAATTGTCCTAAAGACAAATGGATTCTTCTCGACTTCTGAATTTCTAGCTCTCCAAAAGCCCTTTAAGCTCCTTAAATAATTGTTCTGCTTGAGAACAAAGAAAACCTGAAGAATAAGTGATTAAATGACTTAATTGAAGGTAGGCAAGATCACAACAAAAAAGGCTAGTAGTTTACAAGCCAATAAGTTACAAGCCAATATCACCCCTCTTGCCTCCATTAAGACTGTCAAGAAAAGGACTAGAATATGATTGCTGTAGAACTGTGTCCTCATTGTAAGAATTAGTCAGTAACTCTGGGCTTCCCAACCACTTCATATTAGAAGTTGTGGATTGGCTGTCATACCCAAGGAAGAAACCTCAATAAAATGTCAAGAATTGGAGAATATTTTTGAGCATCTCCCAAAATGACAGCATTGAGCAAAAATGCAATCACTGCTTCAGAGTTGAAAGGATATAGCTAATGGGGTCAGAGACTTATAGAGAAATGAGATTCAACATTAGCATTTTTATTTTACTGTAATACTTTATAGAATGGCCTTACTAGATCTTATTTTATGGAACACACTTGGATTGTAATGCACAGAAGAAAAATATGAGCCTTGAATGTCTTACTGTTTTAGAAGAGAAGCTGGTGATGTATCCTGAGTTGTATGGGAAGCATATAGAAATAAAGGCCAAGAGTAAACTAACTTCTTGGTGATTTTGCAGGTATTTTTAGAAGTTTTGAAGTGAGACACCTATGAAGATTCACTTGCTTTCCAACATCTCTCTTTAGGCATGAATACTTCTGACATATCTGTGAGAGGGAGATTCAGTGGGAGAAAAATTGATCATGGGAATCAGACTAAATTTTTTAAAAATATCTAACACTTTTTGGACATATATGCTTTAGTATCCACAAATATTTCAATTAGAAACCAACCCCTTTGCCTTCTATGGATATATTTGGCTTTACTTTTATTCATAGTTGTTGGATTATATATTCATTGGAACAACTTTATTTTCATTTCTAAAACCACCAAAAGACAAAAAATGCTGCTCTTGTTATATATACAACTAATTAAAATGAAGATTTTTCTTCTTTATTATGGCTTATAGGAAGGAAAAAAGCTAAGGTAAAAGTGTACAGTAATAGCAATAAGTCAAAAAATACTTCTATGAATAGGCAGTAACACCCTGGAGAGATGAGAATTAGGTATTCATCTTTAGCTGTATTACTATGATTTTATCTTCATTTTAGTGAAAATTAATACTGTTTTTTAAGGGGATAGCACATTTTAAAAATGAGAGATTTAATGGAAAGAGGCTATAGGTAGGCAGAAAGGGAAGGCTCTATGATTCAATGGTTAAAGGTATGGATTCTGGAGTCAGATTGCCTAAATTCAAAACCCAATTCTGCCACTCACTCACTATCTGTGTGACATTGAATAAGACACATAACTCTCTGTGTGTCAGTTTCATCTTTTGTGGAGTGAGGAATACCAGATGGACTAAAGGCAGATAAGATTCGATTGAAAAGGAAACCACAACTCAAAATGAGAATAATCTGTTACAAAGACAGAAAAGGCATAGGAAAGACCACAGGGGTGTCCTAGATTGTGAAGTGGAGGAAGGGGTTTCTAATTAACTAACAGTGTTAATTTTTAGGGTACCATGATAGAAGCAGCAAGACAGGTAGCTCTTTCTCTACTTTCCTACTTCTCTCCCTTTTAGTCATGGAGTAAGCAACAAAGATGTATAGCTCAAGAATGGAACAGTATATAAATTAAAAAGTAAGAAGACTAGCAATAACCAGGACAGGGTGGAATCCAGAAATTAGCACTCTAATACAGTATGCCTTTCCACAATAATAACTTGAGGTCAGTAGTAGTTAAAAGGGAAAGAATGTAAAGACAAGCTATTAGAGATTCTCAACACAAAGTTTAAGTACACCATAAAGTATCACCAAATGTGAGGAAATTAGCATTTTAAGAGAGGAAATAGATATTAATTAAATATATATCTTAGAAAAATATACTTAAATGTGTGCAGTAATGTTTAAGGACAACATTTGAATAATATAAACATAAATATAATGTCCAAGCCTCAAGATAAATGAAAACTTTCATGGAAAATATGAAACCAAGTAAATAATTTGAAAGGGGAATATGAAGCAAATTGAAATCAACATGAGAAAACACAGAAAAGTTGAAAAGGCTATGTCTCAGTCTATTAATATCAGAATAATTAAATATTAAACTGTTACTAAAATATAGAGATACCCATATTGGGTTAAGAAATTAAAATTAAATTATGATTTTTAAAGCACAAAGAAAGCAAGTGTGGTGATATTAACTTTAAGCAAAACAAATTCAAAGTAAAATCATTTATATAAACTATTTCAAATTAAATATTTTACATTCACCAATAAGATGGGAATCATGAATCTTCATCCAATGACATCATAGCTTTGAAATAAATATAGCAAAAGCTAATAGAAATATAATATGAGAAACGGAGAAAACAATAATCTGGGAGAATTTAATGCACCATTCTCAGAAAACAACAAATCAAGTAGTGGGGAAATATGCAGGGAAACTGAATAATTCATCTATAATATTAGACACAGAGGTACCAATAATTTTGTCCTCTTAGACTCTGCATATTTGTTTTAAACAGATGTGAGTGACCAAAAGTGACCATCTGTTAGGCCATAAGTACCTCTCTACCAATTTCAAAAAGCCAGCATCATATAGACCATACTTACTGATTACAATGAAATAAAATTATAAAATAACATCACAAAAGCTGTCAGTAGAAATCAATATATTTGAAAATTAAGGTTCAGATAAACAATTCCATAACATATGTATTTCTACACATGCACACATACTTCTAAATACGTCTGGTTTAAGAAGAAACAAAAAATATCTTAAGTGATAGAAATAAACAACAGTGGGGGAATTATGTCAAAAGAGGAGAAAATGGCCAAAGTAGTAACTGAGGTTTGTTACCTGGCATTAAATGCTGCTATTAGAAAATGAGAACAAATTAAATCAATTAAAGTTTCAACTATATAATGTAGATAATAAGTTTTAAGAAAATCTAAAAAAGTAGAGGAAATTAATAAATGGAATACAGAAAAATTAGTAGAGTTGATTAAAATAATTGAAGACTGTTTCTTGAAAATAACCAATAAAATAATCAATCCTTGAAGGAGAAAACAGAGAAGGCAAAAATAAACAACATTAGGGATATAAATAGAGTATTATTTTAATAAATCATGAAAAACTATGGATGCAAAAGAAATGTGAAAACCTTAGAAATTATCAAAATAACACCATATGCATCATTAAAACAACAAAATAAATGACTGTATTAAAAATGACATATACTAAAATTGTCCCCAAAGTTGGTTTGACTTGGAATAAAATTCTGATTGGACCACAAAGCGACATTGAGCAAGTTACCGAACTGCTCCAAATTTTCAGCTTTAATTAACTGGAGATAATAATAGAGCCTAATTATGTTACTTTTCTATTGCTGCCATAACAAATTACCACATGTAGCATATTAAAACAACACAGATTTATTTCCCACAGTTCTACAAGTCAGAAGTTCATGTGGGCTTGGCTGGTTTCTCTGCTTTGGGTCTCGGAAAGTGAACTTCAAGGCAACAGTGGCCTGGACTCTTATCTGAAGACTGTGGGCAAGAATCTATTTTTAAGTTCCTTCAGGTTGTTGACAGAATTCAGTTTCCTGTGGTTGTATGACTGAGGTTCTCGCTTCCTTTTTGACTCTCAGCCTGGAATTTCTCTCAGATCCTTAATACCACCTCTATTCCTTGTGACCTTGCGCCTCTGCTCTCAAATCCAGCAAAAATGTGTTGAGTCCTTCTCATACTTAGGATCCCTCTGACATTTCCTTCTGCCATAACCTATTCCAGCCAGTGAAAGTTCTCTACTTTTAAGGGCTAATATTGCTTACACAATGGGCTCACCTGCATAATCCAGAATACTCTCCCTATTTTAAGTCTCTAGCTTTAATTATATTTTCAAAATGCCTTTGGTCATGTAAGGTATCATATTGACAGGTTCTGGAGGCTAGGGTGAGGACATTCTGTTGGAGGGTATTGTGTCTACCACATTACCTCATAAGATTTTCGCAAGAGTTACATGAGATAATAAATCAAATGCTTAATGTATAATTCAGTGCAGGAAATTTATTTCTGTAAACCGTTCTGTTTGCTTGCTTGTTTGTGCAGTTTTTGAATCTGTGTTTTGTACTATAATATTGCTTCTACTATAATGCATCTATCTTATCAGACCAATTTTTCTGGTAATGTACTCTTTTTTTTTAATTCATCACACTTAACCACGTCAGATTCCGCCTTTTATACTCAGGCTAAGGCATATGTGACCAGTTGAAACCTAAGGTTTCTATTTCTTCAATGCATTATGTCTGAAGATGTTCACTGTTCCATTATGATAGTAAGAAATTGGAAACAACTGCAAGATATCTGAAAATATAGGAATGCCTAAATGACATAAAATGTGGCATTTGCAGGCCTTAAAATTAGGCTCATGAAGACAGTAATGACATGAGAAATAATTTAACACAATGTTATCTGAAAAATTACAACATTACATATAGATACACTAGAAGGTTTAAGAATATGTGTATGTGTGTACATGTGTACCAGAAATGGTATATGCATAAAGAGAAACCTGAACATAAATGTTTAAATTCAGTAAGTGGTGATTATTATTGCATAAGGATTAAGAATGATATTTCTTTTTCATTGTATTGTAGTTTAAAACTCATTTACAATGAATATATATATTATTATATCCCAAAAAACAATTGTGTGCAACAACATGGATGACCCTAAAAAGCATTACGTTAAGCAAAGGACACCTTTCATTTACAAAAATCTATACATTGTAAGATTTGATTGATATGACATTCTGGAAAAGTAAACTTACAGGAATGCAGACTGAACAGTGACTACTAGGGACTGTCTATAGAGGATAGACTATAAAGGGACATTAAGGAACTTTTTAGTGTGATGGAAATCATCTAAAGGTAGATTGCACATTTTTTAAAGCTCATAAAATTGTACAACTTAAAAGGGTGAAATTCATTTGATGTAAATTATACCTCAATAAACCCAACTTTAAAAAATATCATTTTACTTTGTTTTAATGGCCCAAACGTAGCATTCTTAAATGCCCCCAAAAATAACATCTCAATTTACAGCTTAAAAATAAGTATTTGTTTATCTGGTTCTTCAAGGCTGCAAAACTATTTTAGTATTCTTCCCATTAATAAACTTGGCTAAAACCAACCAAACAGTCAATCATGTCAGTTAGCCATACAATCAACAGAAGCAACAGTGGCTTAGAAGAAAACTGTTACCTGTAGTGTTTTTAAACACTGTTCTTAAATCATATCTTTTATCTGGTATTGGAGTTTGCTTATGGCTCTTCCTTGCCTTTTTATCACATCACAACCTCCATTGTCCCTTTTTTACAAATTTTAAACATCCTTCAGTAAGTTATCTAGTCCACGTGACTTTTTGCCACAATGCAGTTTCTGGGCTTTTTAACAGAAAGCTATAGTATTAATTTAACCCATTCAAAGAATGTATGTCTGGACTCCTTGGAGTAGTTTCATCTGTCAACATTTTAAACACCTGCATAAGCAATAAACCTACAAGGAGAATAACTCAGAATGCATCTCATTAGAGTTTTTATAACATTGAATTAGGAACACTCAGTTCACTAACAAGAAGACAAAGGTTGTCTCCACTGGTATCCCTATTGCTTGTCATGACTATGATTCCAATGAATGTATTCAATCTCTCCTCACTGCTTACAGGGCTCTTCTGTCTTAGATGTCTGACAACCTGTAAGGTATTCAATTTCTCACTATCTGGAGATAGCACTGTTTGTCATTCACTGGTAGACTGAAAAGCACCCAAAGAATCATATCCTAATAAAGAAAAGTGAAAAATGGAAGTGTCCTAAACTTATCTATACAACAATCTAGAACACTGTGCAAAGAGTAACCTGCTCATGTGCTTTTAATATGATTTCTTAATTAAGAAAATGGTAGAGGAAGAGATAAATAACCTTCACATTTCATAAAAATTAAAACTCTAACCTAATGCTAGTGTTCATGATCTAACTTCTTCATTTACCATTACTTTTTGAAAAAATGAAAACATAAGGTATATTCCTAATGTCTTCAATTTGTTTTGATGATGAATTTCAAATTTAGGCCTAAAATATATCTGTAGAAGTTACTTTTTATCATACAACTGCATTTTAATGCCTGGCTAAGAATATAAAGTTTTAAGAGTGTTTAACAAAGCCAGATTCTTTTTCTCAAGTAAAGATGAACGCATCCATTTGTATTCCCCTGTGCACAATTCACTGAACTTCATTTGAAAATGTCAAGGAAAAATATTCTTCAAATGCTTCCATTAAACAGACGATAACCATAGTAACAGTGTATGGTTTGATTTCACCTATATTTCTGAACTTCTCTCTTAAAAATAAAATGGTAATCAAAATGAGATTGCAAATGAGAACACTTATATGCTTTTTACACAGTGTTCATATAGGGATATTAAAAACAAAGATACAATATACCACCTAATGCATTACATTTAGTGGTGCTTATTATAAAAAGCGCTTTTACAATAGCCTTTTTATTGAAATATGTTCTAACTTGAAATCTACTATCTCCTCACTTGAGAATGTGGGGACACAGTTCTTTTCTAACACAATAAAATATTAGTTATCTCCCTTTTAAAAATACATACCAAAAAAAGACAGATAAAATCGACATAAATGTGCCCTACGCCTAACCACATGATGTTGGATTGAGAAGAGAATTTACAGATCATTGATTTTTACATAGTGATTTTTTTAAAGATAATAAAAGGGCCTGTAGCTGTGCTTGAACCTACTTTATTTCAAAAATGAAAGTGACATAAACATAGTAATTATCAAGCCATGTATACTTGGTGATTATCTCACATTTTAGATTATATTAATGATATGAAATTGGAAACTGAGTAAGAGCCCATAAAATAGGGAGCCCCAAAAGACATATAGCAGGAAATCAAAGATAATGGGGTGGAATTTTTAAATTTTTACGGGTACAGAGTAGGTGCATGTATTTATATGGAGTACATGAGATATTGTGATACAGGCATACAATGTGTAATAATCATATCAAGGTACATAGGTTATCTATCACCAGAAGCATTTATCACTTATTTGAATTACAAATACTCCAATTACATTCTTTTCATTATTTTAAAATATATAATAAATTACTATTGACTGTAGTGACCCTGCTGTACTATTAAATATTAGACCTTATTCATTCTAATTATATTTTATACCCATTAACTATCCCCACTTCTCCCCAATGGGATGGGTTTTTATCAAAAGAGATGTTGCTTAGAAGTTCCTCCACAAAACCTGGCTCCATTAGTCAGAATTTTTAATGGTTACAGAAGCCCCTTTTCAACTACCAGCTGAGACAAGTAGCACATGTGGGAAATATTTCAATTGAGGCAAAGTGATTTTCTTTTCCTTCTCTCCCATCTAAATATAAAGTTAAAACATTGCCAAAGGTGAAGTCCAAGAATTTAAAATACAAAAGTTTAATTTACAAAACAAGACATCCAAAATCTCTGTGTATTCTTCTTGGACTCTGTAAGAGTGCTTTATCAGATCAGATGAATTGTAGAATACATGGACAGGGCTACAAAAGCTGGCAGTACCAATAAAAGCTGACTCTTCACAGATTCAAAACCTCTGTCATTTTAAGAAAAAAAAAATGTCTTACATAAACTGAAGCCTCCTGGCTGGGAATCATTATTCCGTAGAGACACTTTCTTAAAAATTAAACAATCTATCCATGGGGTGATTTTCTTCCCCTGAAAACTTCATTACATGTAAACAGGGATTAAAAGTTCCAATTTTACAGTACCCAAAGTTTACATTTGGTCAGAAGTAAAATCATTTTAAGAGTTTTCAACCACTGGGTCTTGAGTTTTCTTAGAGCCTGTAGAAAAAGTGTTATTCGGGTTTTCAAAACATTGCCCATTTTAACTGATAGCTATTAGTTAAGCCATAATACTCAAAATAAAAAGTCATTTTCATCGATTTTCAAAGCAATTAAACACTGAACTCTGCAGCCATTCCTGTGGGCAGGGTAGAGAATGTTCACATCACTTTCACTAACCCAACAATAACTGAGATGAACAAAGGCACTAGGCCCAGGGATTATAAGGAAGAAAGCATACGAAGTGGGCAAGAGTCTCAGTCTTATGTACAGGCTAGTTAATTTATGGTATTTGATTTCTCAGCATCATTTTCTACTACTCCATTTTACCTGGATAAAGTTTAGGCACAAA
The DNA here is from genome assembly GCA_963573385.1 of Cacajao melanocephalus. Lineage (NCBI taxonomy): Eukaryota > Metazoa > Chordata > Mammalia > Primates > Pitheciidae > Cacajao > Cacajao melanocephalus. Next base: position 79,905 of record CAUYLG010047997.1, on the reverse strand, counting down.
TCACAGGTCTACATTGAGACCACATGACAAACTTTGTCAGTTATATTTGTTTAATATTTTCTGTGTATAAAAATTCTGCGTTGAGACTATATTCTGAGTTCTCTGGAATGTTAAACTATTGCCATTGGTGTATTCCAAACAAGCACTTTAAAAAGTGTCCCTGATAATTTAAAAAGAGCTCATTTACTGATAGTTGGTCATTGAAATTATTTCTTCTGAACGTTTTGTACAAGAGACATGTGATGGGAGGAAACCACTGTGTTGCTGGAAAGACCCTGGACTGAGATCTCAGAGGCTTGGGGAAATCTGAGGTCTGTGGGAAATTTGCTTTGTAACCCTAGACAAGTCACATCCCCTTTATGAACCGCATATTACTGGTTTGTGAAATGAGGAAGTTAAACTATCATTGAAAGTAATATTTGTCAAATTTTGATTTACATAATCACCCAGGAAGCTTATTCAACATGCAGGTTTCTGGGCTCCATCTTTACAGGCTAATTCAGTCAGACTGGACAATGACCCTAAAATCTAGATTATAATAACAGAACATCTGAGATAGGTGCTCTCCAACTGCATTTTGAAAAATACTGTACTAAAATATTTTCTTGATTAAAAGTTCTATAATTCCATGATGGACATTCAAAAAGTAATGATGCTTCAAGTAGATAGGAGAGAAAACTATTTTAATTTACTGTACTCTGCCATAAGTAGCTTGGAGAAGCAGCCTTGTATAATGTGCGTTTACGTGCAAGACCAAATCTTAATGACAACAGACAATGCATTTATTCAACAATCTCCTACTGAATTAAATGGCCATAACCATTTTGTCACTGCAGAAGGCTAAATATAAGTAAATTGACCTACAGAGTGCCACCACTGGCAGGTATCACAGCCTAGGATTAAATGTGATATCCTTATGTGAGTATGGTATTGCCCTCCATTCACAGCATCCACATGAGTAAGGGGTTTAATTTTATTTATCAGGAAAGATGTTGGCTCTATCTCTTCATGGGCTTTTCTGTGACCAGTGACCACTGAGGCCCTTGGGAGTGTTAGTGGCACTTCCTATGACTGCAGGACAAAATGGAGCTATTTATCTTAACCTGGGATCTTGGCCTCAACAGCACTACACATTTGGGTGGTAGCAAATGACAATCATTCTGAAAAGTATCCCATTTATCTACAAAAAATACAATGATAATGCTTGACTGCTCAAACTCACTAAGGGAAGAAGATTCATGACATCTTTTACAACATGGCCTTGATCTATGTATTTAAAAAAATCATCTTCCCACCTTTAAGCCTTTGTTACCCTTCTCTTCACTGAGAATGTCATTTTTTCATTTGTGTAATTCCTTCTCCTCAGAAGGTCCATCTCCTCAACGTCCAAGGTGGCTAATCTATTCCTCCTTTAAACTTACATAGCCCTGAGATTCCACTTCCAGGAAGGAGTCACTTTAAACCTCTGTGAGCCTTACTCTGTTTTCCTGTGGAGTACCTTGAAGATCCAGCTTCGGATAACTATTTGTTATTTTAAGTTGTGTTTTTTAAAATGTTGCTGTAGTTACTGCTTTGTATTAATATTATTTATATTTCATTTTCTTCACTAGATTCTGAGCTCACTAAGTCAGGATTTTTTGTATTCTTTGTCATATCTGCAACATCTTACATAAAATCTGAACCATAATTGGTACTTAAGAAATGTGTTTTCACGGAAATGAGTGAGTGACTGAATGATGATCACCCAGGAAACTTATTCAACATGTGAATAAGTGAATCCAAGTGTCAGAAGCAAAACTCTTTCCAGAATCTTTCTTTGTTTAAAAGTTACCATTTCAAACTTGATATTTTCCCATTCAGCCACAAGGGATGAAAATACTGTCCAGATATGAAGCTGTCATGACTCAGCATATCATCAGCAAAAGCAGACTAGGGAATGACTTTCTCCTCAGGATTCAATCCTGAGGACAAGTTGTGATTTCAAACACAAATATGGAAATATTCTCCAAAGTTAACTGACCAAGCCTAAGGTAAAGCAATTTAACTTTCCTTTGACTGCTCTTTAGACTCACTCCAGAGTGACAGTTTTGCTGCACTGAGATATTGTGGTGCATATTGTGAAGCTTGCAGTGAAAATTCCTACAATTGTCCTGCTTCTGGAGGGGGTAAAAGAAAATTCACCTGAGACCATTTAACTGCTGTGCAGGTAAACATTTAGCAGCATGATGCTGGCAAAGCCCTTCAAGTATACTACTCATTTTCCCCCAAACTGTGGAAAAAACTGTTCTGATATCCTGGGGTACTTTTGTGGTTGTTAAAGAATGAAGCATTGAAGTATTTTATATATATATATATATATATATATATATATATATATATATATATGTGTGTGTGTGTGTGTATATATATATATGTATGTATTATATATATTAAACTTTAATCTCATCAGAAATGATACATTAGTGGGTATATTTAGTTGTCTTTGCCAAATAATAGATCAAAAATATTATAAAGATGCATCTAGGATACACACTTAGCCACAGCAGGATAGAGCACTGGTCAGTCATGAGATGCCTGTTCCAGTGTGATGAGTGTCATGTCGGGGTCACCACCTGAGACTTGATCATGTTAGGATCACCACCTGCGACCTGAATCACATTGGGGTCACCACCTGAGACACTGATCACCACCTGTGGAGGTCTGTCTTGCAGACCCTGACTCAATGATGGATGAAAAAAATACACTCACACACACCAGAATACAGTGAATCTGAGTGGGCTAGGGATGGTCATCAGCTGCTTTCAGAGGGTGATTGCAGCTAACCGACCATGATTCCCTGATCTCCTTGCATTTATTCAGTATAGATTTAATAACAGAGGTTCTAAGTCAACATGCTTCTGGATAATTAACAGGGTTAAAAGAATGGTTTTATGAATGATAAAAAGGTCTTGGTTCGGGGCCCAGAATAAACACCAATAATGGGTAATTCCCTTTTGACCTCCCTCTGGGAGGGCCATCCAGCACAAACTTTATATGAGTAAACAAATTAGAGTAGGGACAAAGGAATGTGGGGTAAACAGGCTTAACTGGGGAAGCTTTTATTGTCCCTATCTTTTACCCTATGACTTAAAGTTCTAACATAAGGAACTGGCTGCCTTCAGCTCTTTCTATTAAAACCTTTTGGCCTTCCAAAAGGTTTGAGACTATAATCTTCTAACTTTCCTTAATATTTCCCTAACATTTTGCCAGCCACCCCAAGTGAATTCCAACATTCCAAGACCTAGCTCCCAGGTGACCTTTCTAGACACACCCTGAGCCAGAAGAGAACTCGCTGTCTTGAAGAAAAGGACACAGTCCTGGGAGCATTTATCACCTGCTAACTGAATAACTTTGGGCCCTATATACCTATGTAACAATCCTGCACGATCAGCACATGTACCCCAGAACTTAATGTATAATAAAAAAATGCAGGGGGATGAAGTTAATAAAAACAGAAATTAAAAAGGAGACATTAAAACTGATACTGCAGAAATTCAAAGGATCATTAGTGACTACTGTGAGCAAATATATGCAATTAAAATGAAAAATCAAGAACGAATGGACAAATTTGAGATATATGCAGCCTCCCAAGATTGAACCAGGAAGAAATCCAAAACCCAAATAGACAAAGTAACAAGATAGAAGTCATAATAAAAAGTATTCCAGTAAAGAATATCCCTGGACCTAATGACTTCACTACTGAATTCTACAAATCACTTAAAGAGGAAATAACACCAATTCTACTCAAACTATTACAGTAAATAGATTAGGAGGGAATGCGTCCAAACTCATTCTACAAGGCCAATATTACCCTAATACCAAAACTGGACAAAGGCACATCAATAATGGAAAACTACAGGTCAATATCTCTGAAGAAATTGATGCATAAATCCTCAACAAAATACTGGCATACCAAATTCAACAATATATTAGAAAGATTATTCACCATGACAAGGTGGATTTAGCCCTGAGATGCAAGAATGGTTCAACATATGCAAATTGATCAATGTGAACCAGCATATCAACAGAATAAAGAATAAAACCCATATGCTCATTTCAATTGATGCTGAAAAAGCATTTGATGAAATTCAACATCCCATTGAAAAAGTAGAGGTAGAAGGAACATACCTCAACATAATAAAAGCCATATACGACAGACCTACAGCTGTTATCAACTGAATAGGAAAAAAATTCTTTCCTCTAAGACCTGAAACACAACAAGGATGCCCACTGTCACTACTTTTATTTAATATAGTACTGGATGTCTGAGCTTGAGCAATCAAACAACAGAAAGAGGATAAAGCGTATCCAAATTGGAAAGGAAGAAGTCAAATTATCCTTGTGTGTAAATAATATGATCTTTTATTTGGAAAATCTAAAGACTCTAAAAGAAAACAATTAGCACTAATTAAAAAATCCAATAAAGTTGCAGGATACAAAAATCAATATACAAAAATCAATACCATTTGTATATGCCAAGAGTAAGCAATCTGACAAAGAAATTTAGAAAGTAATCCCATTTACAATAGCCACAAATAAAATTAAATACCTAAGAATTAACCAACAAAGTGAAAAATCTCTATAGTGAAAACTATAAAACACTGATGAATGAAATTGAAGAGGACACCAAAAAATGGAAATGTATTACATGTTTATGGATTGGAAGACTCAATATTGTTAAAATGTCCATACCCAAAGCAATCTACAGATTCAGTTCAATCCCTATAAAAATATCAATGACGTTCTTCACAGAAATAAGAAAAAAAATTCTAAAATCTATATGGAACAAGAAAAGACCCAGAATAGACAAAGCTATCCTAAGCAAAAAGAACAAGCCTGGAGGAATCATATTACCTGACTTCAAATTACGCTACAGAGCTACAGTAAACAAAACAGCATGGTACTGAGGTAAAAACAAACACATAGATTAATGGAACAGAATAGAGAACACAGAAACAAATCCACACACCTACAATAAACTCATTTTTGACAAAGGTGCCAAGAATATACAGTGGTTAGAAGATAGTCTCTTTGCAGGGCCCAGTGGCTCACACCTATAATCCCAGCACTTTGGCAGGCCAAGACAGGAGGGAGGTCAGGAGTTCAAGACCAGCCTGACCAACATGGTGTAACCTTGTCTCTACTAAAAATACAAAAATTAGCCAGGCGTGGTGTCACATGCCTGTAATCCCAGCTACTTGGGAGGCTGAGGCAGGAGAATTGCTTGAATCCCAGAGGTGGAGGTTGCTGTGAGCTGAGATCATGCCATTGCACTCCAGCCTGGGTATGTCTCTTCAATAAATTATGCTGAGAAAACTGGGTATCTTTATGCTGAAAAAGGAAACTAGACCTCTATCTCTTGCCATATACAAAAATCAAATAAAAATGGATGAAAGACTTAAGACCTCATATTACTCTATGAAACCTCATCCTATGAAACTACTATGAGAAAACTTTGGGGAAAATTCCCAGGACATTGGTCTGGTCAAATATTTTTGAGTAGAACCACACAGGCACAGGCAACCAAAGCAAAATTGGACAAATGGGATCACATCAAATTAGAAAGCCTCTGCACAGCAAATGATACAATCAACAAAGTGAAGAAACAAGCCACAGATTGTAAGAAAATATTTGCAAACTACTCATCTGATAAGGGATTCATAACCAGAATATGTAAGAAGCTTAAACAACTTTATAGAAAAAAAAATCTAATAATCCTATCAAATAATGGACCAAAGATTTGAAGAGACATCTCTCAAAAGGAGACATACACTTGGCAAACAGGCAAATGAAAATAGATCATCATTGGTCATTAGAGAAAGGCAAATCAAAACTGCAATGAAATGTCACCTGACCCTAGTTAAAATAGCTTATATCCAAAAAACAGGCAATAAAAAATGCTGGTGATGATGTAGAGAAAAGGAAACCCTGGTATGATATTGGTGCTGGTATAAATTAGTATAACCACTATGAAGAACAGTTTGTAGGTTCCTCAAAATACTGAAAATTGAGCTGCCATGTGATCCAGCAACCCCACTGCTGTGTATATATCCAAAAGAAATGAAATCAGTATATCAAAAAGGTATCTTCACTCCTATGTTTGTTGATAGTTTATTTCACTTAATGATCTACAGTTCCATCTACGTTGTTGCAAATGACAGGATCTCAGTTTTTTGTGGCCGAATAGTACTCCATTGTGTCTATGTATCACATTTTATTTACCCATTCATCTCTTGATGGACACTTAGGTTGCTTCCAAATATTAGCTATTGTAAATAGTGCTGCAACAAACATGGAGATGCAGATACCTCTTCAATATACTGATTACCTTTCTTTTGTCTATATACCCAGCAGTGAGATTACTGGATCATATGGTAGCTCGATTTTCAGTTTTTTGGAAAAATAAAAGATTTGGAAGCAACTTAAGTGTCCATCAATAGATGAATGGATAAAGAAAATGTGGTACATATACACAATGGAGTATTATTCAGCCATACAAAAAGAAAGAGATGCAGTTATTTCCAACAGCATGATGGAACTAGAGAGCATTATGTTAAGTGAAATAAGCCAGGCACAGAAAGACAAACATTGCATGTTCTCACTTATTGTTTGGGATCTGGAAATAAAAACAATTGAACTTCTGGAGATGAAGAGTAGAAGGGTGGTTACCAGAGACTGGGAAGGGTAGTGGGGGCCTGGTAGGGAGGTAGAGATAGTTAATGGTTTAAATAAAAAGCATAGAAAAATGATTGTGACCTACAATTTGATAGCACACCAAGATGACTATAGTCAATAATAACTTAATGGTACCTTTAAAAATAATTAAAGAGTGTAATTGTATTGTTTGTAACTTGAGTGACACATGCCTGAGGGGATGGATACCCCATTCTTTTTGATTGGCTTATTCCACACTGTATGCCTGTATCAAAACGTCTCATGTATCCCATAAATATATATAACAACTATGTCCCCACAAAAAATTTAAAAATAAAAATAAAATTATAAAGAGACTATACCAAGAGGAAAACAAGCCCTATGTTCCAAAGCATAATTTTTCTTTTACAAGGTTTGTTTTACTTATTTTTATCTCTCTGTCTCTGCTACACAAACACAAACACATACACACACACACACACACAGTCATACACACACAAGATGATCATTTGACACAAATAAAGCCAAACGTAAGTTTGGAGATACTTAATTACAGTTTACCATCCAGATTGTCAGGTCTGAAAGAGATTATAAACTGAAATATCAATCATCCAACATTTGGGAAAAAATTGTAAGCATATATCATGGAAGTTATTGATAATATGTCCTTTAAGTGCTGTAGATTTTAATGCTGTTTTTAATGTAGGTCAACTGGGATTTGTTATACTCTTGCTATTTTATAAAAAACAGTTAAATTAGAGATAAAATGTAATGTATTGCTGCACTAATTTAGAAGGTGTCATGAATACCATACATATGTATGGATGGATATACAGACATACATCCTTTTTATACAAACTTCACTGAATTATAGCATTTATTTTTGATGATCTTTTACTCCAAGTGGCAAAGATTCTCTTTTTTGAAATCACTAATTATGGTAAATAAATACATTGTAGCTCAAATGTAGGCCCAGCACATTGCTAATGTCTAGGCAAATTATTCCCTGAAGTTAGCAATTAGTAGAAGTAGCTTTAGACTTTTACTAGAATAAATGCAACTTCAATTTTATGAAGAGATTTATATTTAATGTTGAAGACTTGTTTGATTAACAAGACTGGGGAGTCTATTAGGAAAAATCACTAATACCCTCAGGGAGAGCTACAAGCCTGAAGATCTAGATCAGCATAATCAGGGAATTCAAATGAGCCTCAAGCCCTAAGTTAGATGGTATTACTCCAAAACTTGTATCATTGCCCTCATATTCATCTCTGGACTAGTCATTTTCAATGCATGGAAAAAAATTTAGGTGCATGTATTTACAAATTATTGAGAACAGTATCCTACTTAAGCACAATACTGTATGCATGCATTTGAGTGTCAAATAAGGATTCATATTTGGATTTACTGTAAAACAATAAGTTACTGAACTCTTAAGGGCCCATCCTAAATAATATGAAGAAGATACAGTCACTATTTATTGTTCACCTAATAAGTACCTGACACTATGCTAGGAACTAGGAGGTGGATAATGGGACTTAATGAGTCTGTCAATTTTTTTTTTTTTGAGACAGAGTCTCACTCTATTACCCAGGTTAGAGTGCAGTGGTGTGATCTCGGCTCACTACAACCTCCAACTCCCAGGTTCAAGCGATTCTCCTGCCTCAGCCTCCTGAGTAGCTGGGATTACAGGTGTGTGCTACCACGCCCAGCTAAGTTTTGTATTTTTGTTAGAGACGGGTTTCACCATGTTGGTCAGGATGGTCTCGAACTCCTGACCTTGTGATCTGCCTGCCTTGGCCTCCCAAAGTGTTGGGATTACAGGCGTGAGCCACAATTGTTTTTATATGTGTGTGTGTGTGTGTGTGTATATAATGACTATTATAATTATTAAGCATTTGCTACGTGTCAAGCACTATAATGGACACAACAGACTCAGTAGTATGCAAAATTAGCATACAATTTGCCCCCACAGAGTTTGCAATGTAACAAGGAAAGTAGACGTTAAACTGAATGTTATGAAGTATAACACCAGAGGAGCAGGAAAGCTTTCAGGAAGAAAGAATTATTTGAGATGTTTATGAACTTCACCTACATTTTCAGTCCTGTAAACATAAACATGCTGTTCTTTACACAAAACCCCACTGTTGACTCACAAGCAGAGATAGGGTACACATAGGGACTGTTTGCCCACAGCTGAGATAAAGTGACACTGAATATCAGCCACCCTCAGCTAATCTCTTAAATAGACACACATACTTACAGAATGCTTGGACTAAATCAGGCTATGACACAGTATGAAGACAATTACTTTACCCCAAATTAAATCAGCCACTTGTTTCTTCTTGGTTTATTTTAATTGTGCTAATTACCAAAAAGCTGAGTATGTGTTCAAGCTGGGCACAGAAGGTGTTAGAGAACTTCCATGTACTATTACTTACTTTTCAAGTCTCTAAACCTGAAAAGTAAAAAAGGCAGGTGCTATTAATACCATTTTATGGATGAGGACACTGAGACTCATAACTACTCATAGCCTACTGAAGATCAAAAATAAATAATAAGAGCTATTTCCAAACCTCAAAGCACAAATCTCTTGACTATGAACTCCTGTCTCTCTGCTGAGTCAGATTACTTACTATTCATATACTTTGCATCATTATATAAAACTGTTCAGTTATGGGTACTTTAAGCCTTTTAGGTATATTCTATCAAAGACACAAGATTAGTTCAATTCAAAAATGAAAATTGCATTAAAATTTATAAATTTCAGATATTTACTTAGTAGTATTCATGACTCAGCAAGCAGTAATGTAATGCATGCTTGTCACAGATACTATTCACTACAAAATAATGAATAGTGCATTCCCGGGTAAAATTCTACTCCCAGATCGACAGAGAAAATGTCAGTTTCAATTAAATTACATGTGTTCCCATAGAATAAAATAGCACTGTATATTTAAATTACCAAAACAATAGCCTTTCTGTTATGTAAATTTATGTCCCAAATGAGTGTAGTCGATAGTGCATATACCACCACTGAAATTTCCGACTAGGCAACTGAAAACATGTAACCTGCAAATATCTATAATATTTATATTTATAATATCAAATACCTATAGTACAGAAACCCAAACAAGAAGTACAGGTTTAAGAAAAAAAGAAAAAATGGGCCACATGCACAGCAGCAGCTCAATAAAGAAAGCTGCTGTCATTTTGTGGTAGATGATACTTTTACCGTAACTAAGAACAAGCAACTCTAGAAGATGATTATAGGTGTGCATTCATGCATGAGTGTATACATACGTACTTTTATTTTCTCATTTTTACTAATAACAGTAATCATTGCAGAAAATTCAGAAAGTGAATTTTTAAAAATCTAAAAATTGCACAACCATTCAGAAGTAAATGCTACTAACTTTTCACCGTATTTCCACGCAGATCACCAATTATATATCTGATATTTCTCATGTATTTAGAGTGATTATTTTCTCACTTCCATCTATTCTTTAGAATGTACTTTAATTGCTCTAGTACACTTCATTTAACTATTCTCTTTTTAAAGGAGGTTATGAATTTGCCCAGCTATTTTTCTTTTAAGTATTTGGAAATTTGATAGTTTGAAACAATAGCTCAGTGACTTACACTTTATTTCTTTGATTACTAGTGAGAGTGAACATGCTTATCAATGTTAATTGACTATTCTCATCTCTTTATTTGTTGGTTATTTGACCATGTTCTTTATTATATTGAGAACAGTATCTTCTTTCTCTAAAAACAGTAATAACAACATAAATTTAAAGGCACGTTACTAAGGAAACGTATTCGTAACATATTTGGCAAATAAAATAACATGATGATCTCATGACAACCCTTCCAATGTGATAACTTAGAAATGAGGTTTGTTTTTGAAGCTGTCTTAAGTAACAAATGCTGCATTTCCAAACTTAGCTTCAGGGGTAAAATTATAATAAGAATGCATTTGAATCCTAAAGATGGAAGAATCATTGTGTCCAGCTCCTGTAGGTAGACAATATCAGCTACTGAAATCTGATTGATGCATAAAAACTGATTATTTTTCCTTCTTAATCATTCAGTCTGCTGGACTGTCATACTCATATTAACAGTTAAGTATTTCTAAGTCATCCAGAAAGGACTTATGAATCAGAATGTGATATCTGTACCAGTGATTCATTTAATAAAATTATTTATGACACTATAGGATTGATGTTTTGAAAAAGTATGAAAAAATCCCATACTCAGCATATAAAAATACTTACATGATATGAAAAGTTCTATTTTTCCATTATTACTTCTAATAATAATATCAACTTTTGCATTTATCTTATTTGACCCTCACAGCAATCCATAGACCTAGAAAGAAGAGGCATTTTCATACTGTTTTTATAAAGAAAGAAAGTGAGGTACAAAAGACATTGAGTAAAACTCAAGATCATATGGTTAATTAGTAACAAGGAAGAGGCTGAAAATTTACCCTCTGCTTCTAAATCCTTTACTCCCTTTTCCTTAACACTACTGTCCCACCTTCCACATAACTATGTCTTCATGGTTAGGGTTCTAGGTTTCTGTTAACATCCTACTTGGTCTATAGGTGATGTTCAACTACCCCTCCCTGTTTACCACCAATCTATGAAAGCCGTTACTCTTTATTAATATGCAGAAAACAGGAGGTTTCAGTTAAAAGCTTCTTAAGAAAATTAAGAGGTGGAACGTCCTTTCAAATAATATATGCAAAGGAGAAGTCTCTGGGTTAGCCTGATCTATTTTGTACTCTCATTCATCTGTAGCATTATTCATACAGTTCCCTGTGCCTGGAAGCCTGGAATGAATGCTTTCATTCATTCTTTCCCTCTCCTTTCTTGCTTTCCTCTCTCTCTCTCTGTCTCTGTCTCTGTCTCTGTTTTATTTGTCTCCACCCACACCACTACCCATTCTCCAAGGCCCACTTCATATGCCATCAATCTTTCTCATTATCTCCCACAAACTGAATGTGATAATTCTTGCCTCTGAACAAATACTACTAAGTAAACTAATCTTTTATTTCAAGCCTATACAAGTTGTCTTACTCCCTTATCTGACTATAAAATGCTTTATGGTTGGGCCTCACATATAAAAGTGTTCAATATCATTAAGAAAAATAATGTACAGATACACATCTGTGGAGGAACAGGCACAGACAATTGATATAGGCATATGAGCCTCTAAAATCGGTTAATGTCACAGAACCAGAACTACCCATGAGCATTAAAGTACACCCTACATTCCTAATTGTATTATGTAGCTGAGAACAACCTCCAAAGACATGAATAATTTGCAGTGGGGCCCTTCAGAACCTGATTACACTTCCAAAATGCATCCAGCTTTGACTTTATGACTTCAATTATTATTTCTCTAAATTCAGTGATGGCAATGTGTGTTATTACCTCCTTCTAATTGTATCTTTCTGCCTGTTTGAATATGTCCCACAGCATAAGTTACGGATATTTCAGCAATGGAAGCAAAAAACACTTATGCCCAAATGACATTCGGGAATGACTTCACAATCTGCTCCAGGATTTACTCTAGGTGCTGCTTCCCTAACATACATCTTCCAAACTGAACAGCTTCAATCTTTTTTAGTACAAAATGCTAGAGTTGTAAATATCCTGCTCAAAAGTCAACTGTGGTGTCATCGAGACCCTAAGCAAGAGATTATGTATAAAGAAAAGATTTCTTCTCCTTCCTAGGCCTCTGTTAATTCATCCACAAAAGTAAGGAATTATAAAATATGAGGGGTTTCCAAGTCTTACTGTGCAGAATCACCTGGGATGTTCTTATTTTTATAAATATGTGAATGAAATATATAAATATATATAATGAAATTGTGTATCTTCATCTCAGTGTCATAGAACGAAAATTTCCAGGGATCATTCTAATACATCTAGTCCATAGATCCCTGTTGAGTTATAATAGATTAAATGGTCTCTGTGGTCTCAGGCATCACTACAGTTTTATAATCCATGAATATTTATGAAGCCCAAATGATAATAGGAAAATGCTTTTTTTATCCATCTAGACCCATCAAACAAGGCAAAGAATGGTCAATTGAGTATCAGGAGACTTGGAATGAATTGTGACTTTTTCATGACTTTGTAATCTCAGACAAGTCCTTTCCTCTTATGGCTTCAGTTTTCTCATCTATAAAATAAATAATTGGATCAAGGCATAATTTAATCTGTGATGCCTTGCAAGTCGTACCTGAACAAGTTCAAATAAGACAAATGAGGATAAAGCTAACACAAAGACTCGTGCCACCAGGGGAAAGGCTGTTGACTGTCTCACATGGATACATTCATTATCATGACGCCAAGGTCTTAGATCTACTCTGCAGTCTTTCTGACTCAGTGATCTAAGCTATCAGCACTAAAAGTGGATAGATTCACATTGTGCTGGCTCACAAGACTGATCAGAAATACAAATAATTAATTTGCAATGAAAAACAGGTCTATGATACTAAGTAGGCACTGTAGACGAGGCATCTTTTTTTATATAGACTTTCCCTATGTAAAAGACACAGCATGGAAAGCTACCTATAATGAAAATGCCAGGAACTTAATTATAATTAAAAAAAAGTATAACTGAAAGAGAAAAAGACCATAAACTACTTTGGTGAGAGCAATCTCTTTTTGAAAGTAAGATCTACCTAGGAAGCCCCATAAGTGACAGTACTCTTTTTTAAAAAATTTTATTTCTTTTTATTTTTTATTTTTTTGAGATGGAGTCTTGCCCTGTCACCCAGGCTGGAGTGCAGTGGTGCAATCTTGGCTCACTACAACCTCCACCTCCTGGGTTGAAGAGATTCTCCTGCCTCAGCCTCCCAAGTAGCTGGGATTAAAGGCGCCCACCACCACACTTGGCTAATCTTTTGCATCTTTAGTAGAGATGAGGTTTCACCATGTTGGCCAGGCTGGTCTCAAACTCCTGATCTCGTGATCTGCCTGCCTCAGCCTCCAAAAGTGCTGGGATTACAGGCATGAACCACCACGCCCAGCCAACAGTACTCTTTTGGTGAGCCTAGAACCATGACAAAGGGAGTTAGATGAAGTAACAAAAAAAAAAATGTGAGTATATCTCTTACTGTTTTGATTTCAACTCTCTTTAGCCTTTCCCAAAGTAGCTCAGAAACTTCCATAAACCTAGACTTGCAGGAAGTATTTAATATGGATCTGCCTTTCAGAAGCTGAAAAAGACAAACAGGGCAGCAATGAGGTAGGATGAAGTAGTAATGAGAAATAAGTTTAAGGATAAATCATGGAGAACTCCAAGTCCCATAACAATGAGTATAGACATAATTTGTAGGTATGAAGAGCTATAGAACATCAAATTTCAGTTAAGTGGCATGTCTGACATAGAATTTAACTAGAGTCAATCAGTGATATCTTGAAAAGTTAGAATGAATATTGAACACTATCCAATATATGGCTAGTGATTAGAGCATTCAAGGGTGTTCATGGGATATTCTGTCAAAGTCTTGTAGCAACACATAGTATTTTAAAAGAGACAGGTGTCAGGAGTGAGTATAATTCAAAGAGAGATCTCAGTTTCAAGTTAAGTAAAATAGGAAATGTAGATGTTAATTTAGGGAACTCTCGCTGGACAGAAAATGGCATAATTTGAGCAATAATAACTTCAATGGACAAAGGAACATCACATGTATAAAAATAAATCCAGAATGATAGAAACTCATTGGATATCATTGGAATTTGCTAAGGCATCAACCCATTTTAATGAAAACTGAAGAAGCGGAAAACTTAAGCATTCATCTTCCCTTTCCAGATGAAGTGTATTTTGAGATAAACTAATAATTAAGGAGAGAAGTTATTCTTTATTGAACTGATAGATTCAAAAAGAATGACAGAATGAGAAAATCTCCATTTTGTATCCCCTAAAGACATAATGTATCTTGACAACAATAATCAATTAACTCTAAAAACATTAGTTGAAGTGATGGTGAGAAATTTGACGATGGAAGGGTCAGGTTGACATCACCTGAACCCAAAAAGACAATTTGCATAACTAAAAGCAAGACAATCAGACATGTGCCTTCAATGTCTTTTTGCTAAGACCCTGACTGATAGAGACTATAAGCCTCATTAAAGCTTACAAATTTTCTCACTGTCTTCTGTACATACCACCATTCACTGAATATTCTTGCCAAAAGTTGAACCAAAATACAATTAAGGCTCTAGAGCTACACACAATTTTATGGGAAATACAAGGAAAAGAGGAATACATTAAATGAGATCATGAGGAAACAATCTGTGAAATTCAGAATGTGAAATGGTCTTTAGGACAAATGATCTGGTTTCTCTCTCAATCAATTGCATGATCTGAGGGATGTTTGAGTATAGATGATATTAGATGGTGTTAAATGATTTAATTAATTTTCTTAGGATAATGAGTGAATGTTATTAAGTATGATGACATGGTGATATGTAAAATCTATTAAAATATTATTATCAGTTAGCAATGTATATTTAAGTATTTTCTGGTAAAATAACATAATGCTGTAATCTTTTATAAACCTCTCTAAAATAAAATTAAAAACAGTAGTTGAGCGGTAGAAGGCTCAAAATTCCAAAGTAATGATGGTTGTTGAATGTACGTGATGGATATGTTGTAACTAATTACTGTTCTCTTTACTTTTGTGTGCATTCAAAAATTTGCATAATAAAATGCTTTTTTAAATTACTGAATATGAGTACAGATGCAGACATTGATCTGACTAGAGCAGAACAGGTGGACAACACCTGTCCACGAGATACTACAGCATAGCCAATCAGAGATGCCCCTTCTAAAAGTTTTAATGCCATGCAGAACTTCCTCTAACATAGCACTTATCACTCTATATAATACTTACCTACTTAAATGCCAGTTTCAATATACTATGTGCTAGTTATTCATTAGTTTTTGCTATAGATTATCTATCTATTTCAATGTTCCACTATTTTCCAAGAATCTGGCTTGCTTGGGCTTCCTTACCCTCTGGCTTCCAACTAGATCTGGCCAAAGGAAAATACTGGCAAGATATCTGAGGGTGGAAGGAGAGAATGAAGTACTAATTCTTTTGTTTCCTTCTCGTATAGGCTGCAAGTTGTCTGGGCTGATTTGTCTATCTGTTAATAGCTCCTGTGGTCAAAACTTTCATACAGATAGAATATTTTCTGGGTTTCAGAAAGCATTTCCTCCCCTATCCCTTTAGGGCTAGAAATATTAACTTTTGAGTATGCTATTGCTATCTGTTTTTTGCTAAGACCCTGACTGATACAGACTATAAACTTCATTAAAGCTTACAAATTGTCTCACTGTCTTTGGTTCATTGTGATACCTACAACATATGACTGTCTGGCATTTAGGAGACAAAAACTAAATATTAGTTAAAAGAAAAATAGAAGGATGTGAATAAAATCTAACATTAATTTCTGATTTAAAAAGCATAACTGAGAAATAGAAAAATACATGCTTATTGTGTTCTTTAAAAAGACTCCATTCATTAGTCAGTTTCATGCTAACATTGAAAAATTAGCCGTAATTTTATTTAAAATGTCATGAAGAAGATAAAAAGATGTGATATAAAAATCAAAAACAAGGTTCTTAAACTATCATTATTTTCAAATCATGTATTTACACCTTGATAAAATCCTAGTAAAACAATGTGAATGCTTCCAAATAAATAAATAAGTGCAATCCAAGTCTATTTTGTAATTTGAAAAAATTATTCTGAAGTTCTTGTGGAAGAATAAATACATGAAATTAGATAATATATTTCAAAACTGTAAATGGTGGAGAATTAGCCTCACTAAAAAAAATATAATTAAAACAGGATAGTTATTAGAAGAATTTGCCTCTTGACAATAGTGAACTGATGATTTGTAACTAATAGTGAACAAGTAAAAATCTTGTACTATGCTAAATAAAAGCTACAAATATATATATGATATTCCCAACTTTGATCAGTTTATCAGAATATCTAAGAACAACTGGAAAATTTATACTACCTATATGCTAAATAACTTTTTACATATATATATATATATATATATATAATATTTTCAGCTTACAATGGGTTTATCTGGATGTAACCCAATTATAAGTTAAGGAGCATACTAAATGATTATCACTTTCACAGCAACATAAAGTAAAAACAATTGTAAGCCAAACCATTATAAGCCAGGAGCCATCTGTAGTTTAGGCCAGTATAAAGCAAATAATCAGTAATCTCAAATATATAAGTAATTACATTAAATGTAAATACAATAAATATTTCAACTAAAAACTAAGATCAGAAAGGATTATAAGTGGTGCTCATAAAAGTTATATTTTAAATATATCACTAGAGAAACTTTTAAAGTAAAAGGATGTGAAAAATAAATTATACAAATACTAACCAAAAGAAAGTTAGGTAGTGTAGCTATAGAAAAAGAAAACAGACTTTAGGAAAATTAATTATTATACACTAATTCTAAATATATATGCATCTAATGACATATCCTTAAAATATAAAAAGCAAACATGACCTAATTAAAAAACATATAGATAAATGCATGATTCTACTTACATTTTTAAATATCTCTCAGTTACTGATATTAACTATCAGGAAAAATTCTTCTTGATGTAATCAATATGTGTAGAACACTGCCCAACAATGTCAGAATAAAGTGAAGAGGGAGCATTTTCCAAAACCATACACATGCTGTTCCATAGATCAATTTTCAACAAATTTTAAAGAAATGGAGGTCATATAAAATTTACTCTCAGCATAAAGTGATATATAGCAATAAATAAATAAATACTCCAATGTGTGAGATTTAAGTAATGGACTTTAAAATTACCCATTATTTAGAGAAGAAATCATGATAGAATATAAAATGTATTTGGAACTGAATAGTAATAAAGAAGCTATAAATCAAAACATGAGACAATATTAAAACTATGCTTACATTGAAATTTAAACCTTAACTGCACAAATGAGGCCTAAGCATCCATCAAAAGAAGTTACTATAGGAACAGCAAATTAAACACAAAGGACAGTCTCAAGTAAAATTAAAATGTTACTAAAACTCTGCTTCTTTTTGCTCTTAAATTAATAACTAGGATTCAAAATGTTTATAAAGAGGCTCTAATAGCTTCAAATAATTGATATCAGATATCAACTTTCAGGCCTCATTTAAGATTAGCATCTTATGCCCTGAATAAACAACCACCTACCTACACATCACCACCACTTCACCACTTCTAACAGAAGACTGGAGCAGGTAAGGGAAAAGACTCAAAAGTGTCATTGACCTTGTGAATAATCTGGAATTTATGCTTAGATGTTCTACTTTCACTTCTTCAGCGTTTGGGAGGGGCAGTTACGTTCTCTTTTCCTGGAAGTTAGACAAGGGGAGGCTACAAGAAAATCATAAAAATTGGCAGTGTCTACTAGAGGGAAAGACTGCTACTTCTCTCCTCAGATGAAAGTTTGCAGAACTGAAGAATCTTCAGGGCCATCTGCTGCTACCAAACAAGTGAGATGAATGTTCTAAGAGAATTATTTTTAATTGTAAAATTTTTAATTATTATATATACATAGTAGTTGTACATATTTATGGAAAACGTGATATTTTGATACAGGCATACAATGTATAATGATCAAATCATGGTAATTGGGGTATCCATCACTCAAAGTTTTTATCATATCTTTGTGTTAGAAACATTCCAATTCCACTGTTTTAGTTATTTTATTATTATTATTATTATTATTATTATTTTAGATGGAGTCTCACTATGTTGCCCAGGTTGGAATGTAGTGGCATGACCTCGGCTCACTGCAACCTCTACCTTCTGGGTTCAAGCGATTCTCCTGTCTCAGCCTCCCGAGTAGCTGGGACTACAGGCACACAGCATCACACCTGGCTCATTTTTGTATTTTTAGTAGAGACAGGGTTTAACCATGTTAGCCAGGATGATCTTGATCTCTTGACCTCGTGATCCGCCCGCCTCGGCCTCCCAAAGTGCAGGGATTACAGGCATGAGCCACAGCGTCCGGCCAGTTATTTTCAAATATACAATAAATTATTGTGAGTTTTTTCTTTGAGACAAGGTCTCACTGTGTTGTCCAAGGTGAAGCGCAGTGGTGCAATCTTGGCTCACAGCAGCCTCTACCTCTAAGGCTCAAATTATCCTCCCACCTCAGCTTCCTGAGTAGTTGGGACTACAAGTACACACCACTATGCCTGGCTAATTTTTTTGTACTTTTCGTAGAAACAGGGTTTTGTCTTGTTGCCCTGGCTGGTCTCAAATTCCCAGGCTCAAGTGATCCACTCACCTTCGCCTCCCAAAGTGCTGGGATTGCAGGTGTGAGCCACCATTCCTGCCTTAAATTATTACTAACTATAGTTGCCCTGTTGTGCTACCAAACACTACATCTGATTCCTCCTATCTAATTGCATGCTTGTACCCATTAGCCATCCCTTCTTCATTCCCCCTCCACACTACCAATCCCAGCCTCTGATAATCATCATTCTACTCTCTATCTCCATGAGATGAATGTTTTCATCTCCAGTATATAAGTAAGAACATGCAATATTTGTCTTTCTGTGCCTGCCTTATTTCACTTAACATCATGTCCCCTAGTTCCATCCATGTTGTTGAAAATGACAGAATTTTATTCTTTTTATGCCTGAATAATATTCAATTTTTTGTTTGTACCACATTTTCTTTATCCATTCATCCATTTGTGGGCACTTAGGTTAATTTCATATTTTGGCTTGTTGTGAATAGTGCTGCAATAAACATGAGACTGCAGATATACTTTTTATTTGAGACAAGGCCTCACTGTGTTGTCCAGGCTTAACTGCAGTGGTACAGTCTTGGCTCACTGCAGGCTCTACCTCCCAGGCTCAAGTTATCCTCCCACCTCAGCTTCCTGAGTAGATGGGACTACCAGTGCACACCACGATGGCTGGCTACTTTTTTTGTACTTTTTGTAGAGACAGCATTTTGCCATGTTGCCCAGGCTGGTCTCAAACTCCTGGGCTCAATATACTGAGTTCATTTATTTTGGATACATGCTGAGCAGTGGGATTTCTGGATCATATGGTAGTTCTAGTGAGGAACCCTCATATTATTCTCAATAGTGGCTCTACTATTTTCCATTATTTGAGGAGATTCTTGATAGAACTTGACATGTATGTGAACATGAAAACTAGTGCCTACATTTCTGGAGGTGAAAAAATTCGTAGAATAGTAACCAATACAAGGCAGGCAAGAAAGAACTGTAGGGTAATAGGACAAAAAATTGTCAGGGGAGGAAGGATGTGGAGTGATAAGATAGCATCAGACAGGTCCTTCGTGATTCTCATAGCTACAGGTGAAAGAGCACAGAGTATAGATATGGAGCAGGTTCCATGGGGTGACCCAGACAGACACCAATTTATGAGGTGCACTACCTAGAGAAAGAGTTGGTGGGTACACTGCTGATAATATACTTTTACAGGGGGTGTCAAAGGGAAATATGGGTCTCTTTCTCTCTCTCTCACCTATGAGATCATGGAGCTGAAATAAGACTGAAGAACATCCCAAAAAACCACACACGTTAACTGTGAAAAGACTGTAACCCTAGAAAAGGCCACCAGTAGATGCAAACAGATCAAACAGGGATGCTTTCTGTGCATCGACAGTGAATCCTGGCGCACTGGTCCCTCCTCATGCTTTTCCCCCTAGAGAAGTCAGATTCAGGAAACAGGGAGAGATGACATCCCGAGCCTGCCTAAAGGTGGTATGAAGGGTGAGGTAAAAGAGCAGATCACTCTTTCCTCTTTCCTCTGGGTATATGTGACCTCAAACTAAAGATATGAGAAAGAGAGAAGTTGAAATTAGATTTGAATTGAATTAGCGATTGAAACTGCAAACTCTATTGGATTGAAAGTGGCAGAAAGTGGTGGAATTTACCCCTAGACAGCATTTATGAATGTGAGCCAAAAATTAAACGCAGTGATTTTTCAAAAAACAGAACCATTTCATGTTTTCTCCATTAAGCTGACACTTCTTAATAAATTTGTTATGTTAGATTCAGTGAAAAGAAAAATCACTGTATGTAAACACACACAGAAAGTTATAGTAAACCTCTGATGTATAAATAAATATCTATATCTACACCTGTGTCTCTATATGAATTCTTGAGTAAGGCAGTCATGTACACGCAGTCTTTTTCTGTCTTTTTTTTTTTTATGGAATCTTGCTCCATCACTCAGGCTGGAGTGCAGTGGTGCAATTTTGGCTCACTGCAGCCTCCACTTCTGAGGATCAATCAATTCTCCTGTCTCAGCCTCCCAAATATCTGGGACTACAGATGCCTGCCACCACTCACAGCTAATTTTTGTATGTTTAGTAGAGACGAGGTTTCACCTTGTTGGTCAGGCTGGTCTCGAGCTCCTGACCTTGGGTGATCCACCCACCTTGGCCTTCCAAAGTGCTGGGATTAGATGCTTGAGCCACTGTGTCCAGCCATACATGCAGCCTTTCAATCCTCTCTTGGATACATACAAATGGGCCTTGGTCCAGGAGCAGTTCCTTACCAAGAGATAAAGGATCCTCACAACCTGTCCTAAATTTATCACCTTGTGTGGGGCTATCTTTCTGTTTTAGACTCAATGTTCACTTCTTTGTACTGGCCAACCCCAACGGGGAGGAGGTAAAGTCCTGCTGTTGCAACACAAGAGGGGTATGTGCAGGCCAATTGCCCTGTGTCAACTGCCAAGAGGGACTCACTGGCCATGGGGGACTGACGCCCACCACTGAAGCTGGTCTTTTTCTGTTTCTTCTCTATGCGCCAGGGCTTGGCTGCCTTATGTTTTCCTCAGTGACTCCAATACCAAAAGGAAGTGGGCAGAAGTGCTCAGACTTCCACTCTTGATAATAAGCAGCAGATGCAACTAGCTTCACATGAAAATAATAATCAGTAGACAAACCGTATGCATAAATGCAAACTAAGAATAAGGTCAAACGATTGTTTAGGAAACACTCTGTGGTGCTAGGCACTGTGTTAAACGCTTGTTTAATTATCACTACAACCTTGTGATACTCTTAAGCAATGAAAGCAGAGATTCAGGTTGGTAAAGTGATTTATTTGAAGACTTATACCTTCTATGTAGTAAAAGCTGGATATGAATCCATTTTTTTCTCACCCCGAAGCCCATGCAATAAATCATTTAAAAACGGAAGATGTCTTTTCAGTTTTGAGTAACCTGGCTGGAAACCACATGGCCATATCCAAGTTAACCCTAATCCTCACTACACTTTCCCTTAATAAGGAAGAGGCAATACAGTTGTCTTTTCCAATGTGGAATGCATGTTTCTAGGAAAACGAGGATGTGCACAATACAGTTCCTGTTTCCTCTAGATCAAGGGTTGCCCCCCTGTGACCTATGTGTTAAATTCTGCCAATTATCTCTTTTTATAAGCTTTGCGAGATAGGAATAATTTTTTACATATTTAAATGGTTACAAAAGTCAAAAAATGGATAATATTGTAACATGAAAACTACAGAGGATTCAAATGTCATTGTTTATAAATCAATTTTTTCAGAACACAGACACACTAACTCTTTTACATACTGTCTATGGCTGCTTTTGTGCTGCATCGATAGAGTTGAGTAGTTGAGAAAAAGACCATAAGGCCTGTCAAGCATATCAAGCCCTTTACAGAATGAGTTTGCCAACCTCACCCATAATAATACTTGATAATAGCTGCTTTAAAATAAATTAGTTCAACCATTATGGAAGACAGTGTGGCGATTCCACAAGGATCTAGAAATAGAAATTCCATTTGATCCAGCAATCCCATTACGGAGTATAAATCGTTCTATTATAAAGACACATGCACATGTATGTTTGTTGCGGTGCTGTTTACAATAGCAAAGACCTGGAACCAACCTAAATGCCCATCAATGATAGACTGGACAAAGAAAATGTGGCACATCTACACCATGGAATACTATGCAGCCATAAAAAACGGTGAGTTTGTATCCTTTGTAGAGACATGGATGAATCTAGAAACCATCACTCTCAGCAAACTGACACAAGAACAGAAAATCAAACATCATATGTTTTCACTAATAGGTGGGTGTTGACCAATGAGAACACTTGGGCACAGGGAAGGGAACAACACTCACTGGGCTAGGTGGGGGAGTGGAGGGGAGGGGAGGGGAGGGGAGGGACAGTGGGGGTGGGGAGGATGGGGAGGGATAAGACTGGGAGAAATGTCTGATGTAGGCCACTGGAGGTTGGGGGATGGAGACAGCAAACCACCATGTCATGTATGTACGTATGCAACAATCCTGCAGAATGCAGGATGTGCATGTGTACCCCAGAGCCCAAAGTACAATCAATCAATTAAAAAATCACCCAATCCTCTAAATAAATAAATAAATAAATAAATAAATAAGGATCGGTGGGGGTCCTGCAGTCAAATGCTTTATTTTCCCCTTGAGTTTTTCCATATATATTGACATCTCAGATGTCAAGTCCCACAATGTTATGAACTTATTTTGCAGTGAAAGACCTTTCTTTCCTTTGCTTCTTTTCTTGTTTTTTTTTTTGTTCTTTTTAACATTAACACTTCTTAGCTCCCCATAAAATAAAATCTGAAGAGCACCATTTTGAAAAGGCTGAAGTAGCTACTCACTGACATATTCTTTTCCTCTGACCCTTTCATTTCCCCCCTTATAAGTCACTGTAGATCTTTCTTCTACTGTTATGACATTATACAAAATGGGATAATTAGCTCACAGCTTACTTGCATTGATTTAGTGTGTAGCCTTTATAATTTTTTTAATCAAGAAAATAAATAATCAAATAATACACCAATTACTAAGGCTTAACTAGCTACTGAATTTGGAGACATTTTTATTAGAAAATAGACAGCTATATATTTTTCACATGTCACAATGAGGAAACTGCAATTAAAGGTCAAAATAATAAATGTTGATATTTTACTGAACTATTCTTTGTCAGATTCAGAAGTGCATGTAACCTGATTTTATTGTTTACATGGTGTTTATTTTTATGAACTATATGTAGATTGGTTCTGTACAAGCTTTAATGGGGAAAGTAAAAAAATATTAATTTTCTTTTTGTGTATGACCTTAAGCAGTCTAAATTTATGAAGTAACTAATGGAAATTAAATTAAAATATGAACATTTAGTTTTAATAAAGCCAAAGAACTAGCTAATGGAAACCTTTTGCAGAAATTAATTTAGCTACCTCCTCACTTCAATCGCTTTTGAAGGAAAGAACTCTGAGGCCTTTTGAGACCAGTAGTGGCATCTCACAAGGGGTTCACCTGGTACAGTCACATTAGATAACTTCCAAATTAGATGGTAAGCTTGTTGAAGACAAGTTTCATTCTTTATATATCCTCATAGTGCCATCATTGCTTGGCATAGCACTAAACACAAGGCAAGTACTCAGTCATTTGAGTATTTAAAAAAATTCAGATTTCCTTTGTATGCCAACTTCAAATTAAAATTATCATAACACATTAGTTTTAAGAAAAATAACTTGCTACAAACTTTTAGAATTCTCATCCACATAAATATTTAACTAGTTAGTGCCACCTAGTCACACATTCTATATGCATGTTGCTTGATATTGTTCTATTATTTTGTGAAAAAAGGCTGGTAATTTCTCAATAGGTTTCTTTTCCATTAAATATCTTATATTTCACCGATATGTGTACATATCGTTCTTCTTTCATAAAAAGAATAAAATAATACATAGATAAAAATAGCTATTATATTTGGCTTAGTTAGAGGTCCTTTATTTCTTCTTGCCATATTTTTAGAAATTTGTATAGGAGATATGTCTCATGAGTGACTCAATCTATAAATGGTACATTGTCTTATAGAAATTACAATCTTGTAGAGGTTGTTGGATCAGTTTCCAAATTTTTCCATACATGCTGTTCTAAATGTATAAAGACAAAAACGAGTAAATGAATAACTGAATATTATGTCAATTTAGAATTTGATTTTCAGTAAATCTCCAATCAATGTTATTTTAGAGGTCTTTGGAGGAAAATTAATGAAGATACTGTAACTTTACTCTTCTTTTTCAGAGTATTTTGATAATGATTTGTATGAAGAAAGTCAGACATTTATTATGCTATATCTGGAACATTCTATTTTTAATTTCTCTACATAAAGGAAAGATCATTCTTGGCTCAAATTTATAGCACATGTCTGTGGAGGGGAACTAGGGGAGGGACAGTGGGGTGTGGGGAGTTGGGGAGGTATGACATGGGGAGAAATGCCAGATATAGGTGATGGGGAGGAAGGCAGCAAACCACATTGCCATGTATGTACCTATGCAAAAATCTTGCATGTTCTTCACATGTACCCCAAAACCTAAAACACAATAAAATATATATATTAAAAGAATTATAGCACATGAGTGAATGGTGGACACTGGCTCAATGACAGAGCAATATTCACCTATGGAAACCACTTGCCAAAATGTTATTTGAAAGTTCCTGGATTAAGCTACCTAGAAAAAGGGAATCCAATAAACATGGTTAACTCATACTTTATAAAGACCAATGCAAGTATGGATTGAGTATATTAAAATAGGCTTAAAAACATATTATTTAATTTGTAATTTTCAGTTATCTATTGGCTACAGGCCATGGAAGTTCAATGAGAAGCAACAGAATTGTTAGCACCAATTCCTTTAAGAAGAAGAGTGAAAAAAGTTGGCATTCCTGAACCCAATTTATTGTAGAAAACTTGGGTTAACACAGATCCCTCTAACACCCATACTCAGCTGTATCCCACTCAGATTCTATGTCAACTTTATGGCTGTATCTTCATTTGATTTGGGAGAAAATGAGTTACATGAATGATCTGTTTTGGAGTGGTGTAGCATGGAATTTATCAGCATTTTAAAAGAGCATTGAAGTATTTTTAAATGTTGAGGGAGAGTTTGATTTGTGGATGAGGACTGTCAATACATCCAGGGGTTGAGAATAAGACAAGCAAATACATGGACATTTGAGGTTAAGTATTTAGGTCATGGCATGTAGACCAGTGGCCTAACTATAAATAATATGGGAGTTAATGCACCATCTCTGGACTCAAAGTGGCTATTTCACCTTGGGCAAGTTACCTATCCTCCTTGAGCCTCAAATTGTACACCTCAAAAATGAAAGCTAGTAAGAAGGTTGTTGTGAAGATTAAATTAGATCGTGTATATAATGGGCTTAAAACAGTTAATGGAGCCTTGTCAGAAATCATCAGCAAAATGTACTATTAATATTATCACTATTAGTATTATCATTTAGAGAGATAAAATGAGAAAAATTGTTCGGAGCCAAATTGTAACTGACTCTGAAATCAATGATAAATAATTTGCCTTCTATTCTATACAATAAGAAGCTTTTGTCTGTTTTGAGGAGTGGAGCAAAAAAAAAAATAAAAAGATGAAAAGAAAGAAAATTATATAGTCTCACTGAAGAAATGCTCAGCAATGAAGTAAAAAAAGTCTGTTCTTTAAGAGTCAACGAACGTAGACATATCTCCAATGAGAAACTCAATTTAAATATTAATGGAACTTATCTTGGTTGTGTCTCAAGTTCCATTTCTTTCTCAGCTACAATCTGTGTTAATATCAACTTTTGCAACATGCCAGTGAAAGTTCACTCTTTGTATGTCCACAGTGGTTTCTCCACAGTATGCAAATAGAAATATGATAAGAGAAAAACTGATGATTGACAGTCAAATTCAGCATCAAGAATCTATAGCGACTTCAAGAGACCTTAATAAATGTATTCTTGTTTCACTGTGGCCATCAAAAATGCCATATATGATCACAAGTGTATTTCCATAATGAGGATTACTTGATTTAATAAAGTATTCATTCAAGCAAAGAAAAAGTTGTTAAATACCATAAATACTCAGAGCTTGGTTCTCTCTTGAACATCTCTTTGCTTCCTGATTTATCACAAACACACTAAAATCATTTACTAATCTCTTCAAGTGTGTGTGTGTGTGTGTGTGTGTGTGTGTGTGTGTTTTAAAAATCACTATTAAAAGGGGGAATTACAAAGAAGGCTAACAGATTTCATTGACTAATAACTACCTTGAATGTTATTAAAAAACTAAAATTAAATGTCAAAATATAAATAAAGTGAACCACATTTGTAGCTCATAAGAACCGATGAGGAAAATTAGGTTTTATTTACTAAAATAAAATATAAAGCGTTAGCAATGATATAGGGAAATGTTCAGCTTCACTAGTACTAATCATACGTAAGTAATAATCTTAGCTCATGTCTACTATTTCTTAGTATTTAATATTAGCTAAATTCTAGCTCCATACTTTTAACCTTGATTAGTTTCCCACATAAGGTGGATGACTGAGCGTATACTAAAACCTCCTCCTTCACTGAAAACATGGGAGCATGTGTGCTTTTTTCAAAAATGTTAAAAATGCCTGACTGCACTGACACAGAATAGTAGACTACCTGTGGGCCAGAAAAAGGGGAAACTCACAGTGCAGAACACTAACTGAAGGTCAAAGACCACAGGAAGCCACAATCAGAAACAAGTACCAGGGGTCTAGTTTTAATGTCCTGCAGGAACAGAGAGGGACCTTATCCCATAAGTGGTTGGATAGCAAAACCAGGTTTCCCTCATGAAGCCAGGGCCTAGAATTGCACTCTCTGACTGTTTAAAAGACATAAAACGCTCCATCCAAAGCTGCCTGTAGAACAGGAAGGAAGCTGAGATGCTGCTATGAAATTAGAACCCAGGCTGAATTGCACAAACATAGTGATTAGGATTGTGTTGTACAAATAAAAGGTTCCAAGCTGCTCATGTGACTCTCTTTTGAATCCCCAAATCCAAAAAGTGTAGCAGAAGCAATGATGAAATTGCCAAATGTGGAGGAACATGTATGATTTAAAATAAAATAAAACAACCACCTCCCAGTCAGGAAAGCCCTCCATCAAAAAGCACAAATGAAAATCCAGATTCATGAGATAGCATTGCAATAGGTAAATCTAAATTAAGAAAATTGGGCTATTACAGCAAGCTGTCATAAAGACAGACATACTTATTTTGGATTTTTAATAAAAGTTTTGAAATAAAATATCATAAAACTCACCCTTCTAAGCTTTACAATCCAGTGTTTTTAAGTATATTCACAGAATTATGCAACCATCACAACTTTCTACTTTTAGAACATTTTCGGCATCCCAAAAGACAACCCCTTACCCATTAGCAATCACTCTTCATTTCCTAGCCTATGTCTCTGGCACTAGACAACCACTACTCTACTTTCCATATATATAGATATGCCTATTCTGGACATTTCATATAAATGAAATATGATATCTGGTTTTACGTGTCTGACTTTCACTAAGAATGATACTTTCAAGTTTCATCCATGTTGTAACCTGTATCAGTACTTTGTTTCTTAGTATTGCCAAATAATATTCCATTATTTAGATATACTACATTTTGTTTATCCATTTATCAATTGATGGATATTTATTTTCAGTTTTTGACTCTTATGAATAATGATGGTTAGGAACATTTGCATACAAGTTTTTTGTGGACACATGTTTTCATTTCTCTTTTCTATACACCTAGGTGTGAAACTACTGCATCATATGCTAAGTCTGTGTTGAACAGTTTTAGAAACTGCCAAGCTCTTTCTCGTTTTTCTTTTTCAAGACAGTGTCTAGCTCTGTCATCTGGGCTGGAGTACAGTGGTGCAATTTCTGCTTGCTAAAACCTCTGCCTCCTGGGATCAAGTGATCCTCTAGCCTAAGGACTACAGGTGTGCACCACCAGGCCAAGCTAATTTTTTTTTTTTTTTTTGGTAGAGACAGGGTTTGGTCATATTGCCCAGACTGGTCTCCAACCCCTGTGCTCAAGTAATCCTCCTGCCCCAGCCTCCCAAAGTGCTGTAATTACAGTCATGAGCCACTGTGCCTGGTTAAAATGTTTTTCTTTTTTAAAAAAATTTTACTTTAATTTCCAGAATACATGTGCAGAATGTGCAGGTTTGTTACATAAGTATACATGTGCCATGGTGTTTTGCTGGACCTATCAACCCATCATCTAGGTTTTAAGCCCAACATGTATTAGGTATTTGTCCTAATGCTCTCCCTCCCCTTGCCTCCCACCCCCGATAGGCCCTGGTGTGTGTTATTCCCCACCCTGTGTTCATGTGTTCTCATTATTCAATTCTCATTTATGAGTGAGAACATGCAGTCTTTTGTTTTCTGTTCCTGTGTTAGTTTGCTGAGAACGATGACTTCCAGCTTCATCCATTTCCCTACAAAGGACATGATCTTATTCTTCTTCATGGCTGCATAGTATTCTATGGTGTATATGTGCCACATTTTCTTTATCCAGTCTATCATTGATGGACATTTAAGTTGGTTCCAAGTCTTTGCTATTGTGAAGAGTACTGCAATAAACATACGTGTGCATGTGTCTTTATAGTAGAATGATTTATAATCCTTTGGGTATATACCAAGTAATGGGATTGCTGGGTCAAGCAGTATTTCTGGGTCTAGATCTTTGAGGAATCACCACACTGTCTTCCACAATGGTTGATCTAATTTGCACTCCCACCAACAGTGTAAAATTGTTCATATTTCTCCACAGCCTCACTAGCATCTACTGTTTCCTGATTTTTTAATGATCGCCATTCTGACTGGCTTGAGATGGTATCTCATTGTGGTTTTGATTTACATTTCTCTAATGACCAGTGAGGATGAGCTTTTTTTTTCATATGTTTGTTGGCCACATAAATGTCTTCTTTTGAGAAGTGTCTGTTCATATACTTTGTCCACTTTTTGATGGGGTTGTTTGTTTTTTTCTTGTAAATTTGTTTCAGTTCTTTGTAGATTATAAATATTAGACCTTTGTCAGAAGAGTAGATTGCAAAAATTTTCTTCCATTCTGTAGGTTGCCTGTTGATGCTCATGCTAGTTTTGTTTGCTATGCAAAAGCTCTTTAGTTTAAGTAGATCCTATTTGTCAATTTTGCCTTTGTTATAATTGCTTTTGGTGTTTTAGTCATGAAGTCTTTTCCCATGCCTATGCACTGAATGGTATTGCCTAGGTTTTCTTCTAGGGCTTTTATGGTTTGGGGTTTAATCCATCTTGAGTTAATTTTTATATAAGGTGTAAGGAATGAGTCCAGTGTCAGTTTTCTGCATGTGGCTAGTCAGTTTTCCCAATACCATTTATTAAATAATCTTTTCCCCTTTGCTTGTTTTTCTCAGGTTTGTCAAAGATCAGATGATTGTAGATTTGTGGTGTAATTTCTGAGTTTTCTTTTTTGTTCCATTGGTCTATATATCTGTTTTGGTACCAGTACTATGCTGTTTTGGTTACTGTAGCCTTGTAGTATGGTTTGAAGTCAGGTAGTGTGATCCCTCCAGCTTTGTTCTTTTTGCTTAGGATTGTCTTGGATATATGGGCTCTTTTTTGGTTCCATATAAAATTTAAAGTATTTTTACTAATTCTTCAAAGAAAGAAAACTCTCAAAAAACTAGATATTGATGGAACATATCTCAAAATAATAAGAGCTATTTATGACAAACCCATAGCCAATATCATAACGAATGGACAAAAGTTGGAAGTATTCCCTTTGAAAACCAGCACAGACAAGGATACTCTCTCACCACTCCTATTCAACATAGTATTGGAAGTTCTGGGCAGGGCAATCAGGCAAGAGAAAGAAACAAATGGTATTCAAATAGAGAGAAAGTCAAATTGTCTCTGTTTGTAGATGACATGATAGTATATTTAGAAAACTTCATCGTTTCAGCCCAAAAACTCCTTAAGCTGATAAGCAACTTCAGCAAAGTCTCAGGATACAAAATCAATTAGCAAAAACCACAAGCATTCCTATACACCAACAATAGACAAACAGAGAGCTAAATCATGAATAAACTCCCATTCACAATTGCTACAAAGAAAATAAAATATCTAGGACTACAACTTACAAGGGATGTGAAGAACCTCTTCAAGGAGAAATACAAACCACTGCTCAAGGAAATAAGAGAGGACACAAACAGATGGAAAAACAATTCATGTTCATGGATAGGAAGAATCCGTATCATGAAGATGGCCATACTGCCCAAAGTAATTTATAGATTCAATGCTATTTCCATCAAGCTACCAAAATGCTTTTCAGAGTGGCTGTGTCACTTAAAATTGCACCACTAGTGTATGAGAATTCCAATTACTCCACATCCTCACCAACATTTTTTAATGTCTCTTTTATTCTAGTCATACTAGTGGGTGTAAATCGGTATCTCATTTGATTTGCATTTCCCTAATGATGAAAAATGTTGAATATCTTTTCATGTAATCATTTGACATCTGCGTATCTTTTTTTTTTTTTTTTTTTTTTGAGACAGAGTTTCAGTTTTGTGGCCCAGGCTGGAGTGCAGTGGTGTGATCTTGGCTCACCGTAACCTCCACCTCCTGGGGTCAAGAGATTTCTGCTGCCTCGGCCTCCTGAGTAGCTGGGATTACAGGCATGCACCACCACGCCTGGCTACTTTAGTATTTTTGGTAGAGATGAGGTTTCTTCATGTTGGTCAGGCTGGTCTCAAACATCTGACCTCAGGTGATCCGCCCACCTTAGCCTCCCAAGGTGCTGGGATTACAGGTGTGAGCTATCTGCATACCTTAATAGAGAAAATATTCAAGTTCTTTTCCCATTTTTAATTAGATTATTCTTTTTATTGTTGAGTTGTAAAGATCCTTTCTATAGTCTAGATACAAGTATCTTATAAGATATATGACTTGCAAATATTGTCAACTATTCCCTAGATGGTATTTTCACTTGCTTAATGGTATCCTCTCAAGTACAAAAATTTTCTTTTTCATTAAGTTCAATTTATGTATTTTTTTTGTTGCTTTTGTTTTTGATACGATATGTAAAAAACTGTTGCCTAATTTCAAGTCACAAAAGCTTACACATATATACTGTCCTAAATCTTATAGTTTCAGCTCTTACATTTAGGTCTATGATGCATTTTGAGTTAATTTTTATATATGGTTTAAGATAGAGATCAAACTTCATTATTTAACAAGTAGATATCCAGTTGTCTCACTAATTTCAGAGTTTTGTTTAAATGGTAAAAATGTAAGAAAAATTAGAGAAATAGCAGAAAATGAAAGTGTAATCTAACAGAGAAGTACATGGAATAAGCTCCACAATCCAATATGAAACAGGAAAGGAAAACAGAAGTGATGCTGAAGATGGTATATAGAAACACACATGAAAACAGACCAGTGATCTATCAAGGAAATTATTAACAAAGAAATCAAAGAAATATTACTATTCAGCAAAATATAATTGAAAGTGAAAAAGCATTAATGTGAACACAGAGATTCCACACTAGTGAAAAAAACAGTCTACCAAGAACATGATAATCATGAACTCATATGGACCAAATACCTAGATTTGAACAATATAAAACAAATCCAGAAAGAATTACACAGACAAAATAGCATCACTTGTCTTTTCTCACCTGCTTATAATTTACATACTTTTGCCATATTACATGTGATTTGGAAGACATCATACTTTACTGTGGAATTGTGGTATAAAGATGTGTATAAATAAATAAATATGAGACAAATAATGATGTAAAGAGATTATTTTCCAGCTTTCAAATTTGTAAATGTCTTCAGAAATGATAATATTCAAATGATGCTGGAACCAGTGCTGTGCCCAGCCATAGTGGAACCTGAGGCAAAATGAAGAAATTGGAGCTTGTCTTTATTTGAAATGTGATTTTGTTCATCATGGGTTTTTGCTATAATATTGTTTTAAAATATTGCATTTAAACATTATTAAAAATCTTTTGTCCAAGGTAAATGCCTCCCTTGTATTTAGTACCCGTGTACTTAGTATCGACCTGCCTGGCAATGTTCATAGCCTTTGATCTAGTTATTCCATGTCTGAAAAGTGAACCAAACAAGAATACAGGAAATAAGAAGAGAAAAGGAAAAAGAATCATTAAACAATAAGTCTATTCACAGTATTATAGATAAAAGAATCTAAAAGAATAATCAAATCAGCTACATGAAAACACATTCAGTAAAAGGTCTGTTTTAAAATTTGACCAATATATGTCTGTGGTCAATTAAACAGCTCTCAAAAGTATTTAAAACAGGGGTTCCAAAATTTGGGTCTTTGGGAAAGAGGGTCCATGAGATTCACATAGAGAACACATTTAACAAAACATTTAACAAAACTACAGACCTCCAGAATATCTAAAGGTGGGGTCATACTACCTAAAATATTAAATAGCTCTTCAGAAGGTGCAGTAGTAGCAAGCCTGCCATTGGGAACAATTATTTATAAGAAAATTTGATCAGGCTTTAACTACTTCATTGATGCTTATTAGAGAAATTTTTGTGTCTTATATTACAAATAAAATCGAGTCCCAGAGTGATATAATCTGATCTTATAAGGCAAAACCAAGACAGGAAGGCAAAACTTTGTTTCTATGATCTCTATTAGGTCTTGCTGTATTTTCCTGAACAGAAAGATGGCCTCTAGACAGAAAATTTAACAAACCAACTGAGTTTTTAAATTCATGTTTTCATAAATTGGGACTTCATAAATTGGGGCACACTTATATTGATTTAAATCTACATTTCCCTTTCAGAAACGATGGACAAATTTGCCCAGTTTTCTATGAGAAGGGCAAGGAAAACCATTCAAAAATATATTTTTTCAAAACATATATATTCAATAGCTGTTAATAACACATAATTTATTTTAAAACTTTTTATAATGAAAGCTTTTAAAATGATTAGAATGGTCTCTTGATTCAGACGCTAAAAATGAAACGACAGGATGTTTTCCAGAACATCTGCAAATCAGTGACACACAAATGGAATACTTAAAATGGCTCTTCTGATATTGGTAATTGTATCCACTATGTGTTAACATTCTGTCTGCTATCTCCTTTCATCCCAGCTGACCCTATACAACTGCCTACCAATTCCTTCCCACATCTGCTACTGCACAAGACAGACATATTTTATTGAATAAAGGACAAAAGATGATTCACAATGAGAAAATGCTATCAGACACGCTAGGCCATATTCAAGACTTTGAGAGTCACTGTTTAATAGAAAAAAGAATCTACTCTGAGAGAAACATGATAACTGGCTTGCCTTTATGACACCAGGAAAACTTGTAAAGCATGGTTGTAATTCTGAATCATCAAGGTAAGGTTTTCAAACTACAACTCCTGCCCCAGATATATTTTTGGAGCAGCTATCCCACATGTTGAAAACTGCTGCTGTAGAGCAAGGCACTTTGGGTCCTTTGTTCATTGATAACACACATTTCATATGCACCAAATAGTGACTGCTGAGAAATAATTATTCACTTGTGTATTCATTCAAGGAATGTTTACTGAGTGCATACTCTAGAGGTGCCATGTACTGTCTAAGAAACTACAATTATAGTAGTGAACAAACAGGCAAAAATTCCTGTTTTCATGCTCCATATATTTTGGTGTTCTAGTTAGTTATAAATATCTTCCAACTTAGGTTGAATGGGAGATATATGAATTTTATAAAATGCATATTTTATTTTCAAGTATATTTAAACTGTTGCCAATGAAAGCCTGAAATCATACTTAATGGTCTGTGATACAAAATGGTAGCCAATAGAAAAATCAATAAGATGGTGCCAATTTTAGTTAATTTAAATTTCAAAATCTATATTTTTCCCTAAGTCAATCAATTTTCCATCTTTAGCTTAGATTAAGGTAGTCAATATTTTAAACACTTTTATTTCAAGCTTCATATCTAAAACTAAATTATATTATGGATATTCTTATTGTCATGCTAGAGGAATGTTTCTGAATAGTAATATAAAAAATATTAATGTTCATTTAATTCTATTTCAATTGAAACTAGAAAGCTAAGATTTCTTTTTTGTAAAGTGCATATCTTCATAATGAATATCTATTTTGTAACTGAGAAAACACCTTTGTTGGAGAGGCCTGAAGGTTACAGCAGACATGTCTATATACTAGAAATTTTAAGAATTAGGCAATGTGAATTGTAGTCACTCAATGGTGTTGCCTTGGTAAGAACAGATATTTGAAAGCAAATAGTCCAATTGTCCAAAATAACCTGCATAGATAAAAGTTTGGCAAAAAGAAAAACACCTGGATAGTCAAGACTCAAGACAATCAGTCAAAAATCTACTTCACACATTTTGTCACTAATTGATATTTGTGTGTGTGTGAGTGTGTGTGCGTGTGTGTATCTGTGGGTGTGTGTGTGTCTTAGAATAGTCGTACATCAGTTTTTATTCCTTAACTAGAACTTGGAAATTGTGTGTGTGTGTGTGTGTGTAATTTCCACATTTTTGCTGTAGGTCTCAAAATGTAAACTGTCTGGGTTCAAAGCCCACTTTCACCACTTAATAGCTGTTTGAACTTAACCAAGTTATTTGTTTTTAGAGTTTTAGTTTCCTGATTTATTTTTGTACTGCTCCATATAGGTGACGTTAAACTGTCAAAATTTAACTGGTATTATGAGCTATTAGGTTTACTTCCAGGTAATTTTCAGCCAACCAAGACTACTGTTGGTAATAGTGAAGTTTGGAAACCATTTGAATGTTCAACAAAAGTGAGTTGGACAAACGCTGACTTATCAAAATAATTAATTGAACACTATGTGATTAAAATGATGTAAGAGAAAAAATATTTAATAAAATATATTTTTATTGATTTCCTGTTAATAAGGAAGACTATATCTTCACAGAAAATCAAAACAGAACTGAAAATATTGAATAATACAAGTATATAATTTGGGATGCTGTGATTAGCGTTAAAACATTCTAATATTTTTGTATAACTTAAGGAAAGAGAAAGATGTTATTAATTTTAGAATTTTTGACATTTTCAAAAAACATTAAATTGCCTCAATTAACTACTAAATAAATAATATATACCATACAACTTCCAGAACAGGATCACAAAAAATGAAACCAAGGGAAAGAATCAGGATCAAACCAAACGTAATCAAGTATGCAAGAAGATAAAAGCTATAAAATGGCACAAATAGAAAATACTAAATAAGACGATAGAAATAAATCAAATGCAAATTATCCTGATTTAATCATTATACAATATACACATGTATCAAACATCATACTGTGTCCAGCAAATATGTATATTATGTGTCAGTTAAAAAGAAAATAAAACAAAGAATATACATATACATATATATACATATATTACAAATCACAAACATAAACTATGCTGTTCACTGTCAGATCATATTTTTAAAATATATTTATACATTGTTTACAAAAGTTATATTTAAACATAAGGACATAAGAACTACGTAAGTAAAGTAATAAAAAAGATCTACAAAATATATGTGAAACAAAAGATATTTGGCACAGCTTCATTAATATCAGACAAAATAAATTTTAGGCCACATTTATTTCTATAAAAAGGGCCAACATATATTTATTGAAGTATTAGTTCATTATGGAGATTAAGCAATTCTAAACCTTATGGGATCTAGTAAAAATAATTTTGAAAATAGTTTAAAAGTAAAATTTGATCCAACTACAAAGGAAAAGAAACTAATAAATCCAACCATCATATGTGAATTTTTTTTTCTTTTTTGCAACAGAGTCTCACTCTATTGTCCAGGCTGCAGTGCAGTGGTGCAGTCTAGTCACACTGCAACCTCTGCCTCCCAGTTCAAGAGATTATCCTGCCTCAGCCTCCAGAGTAGCTGGGACTACAGGTGCATGTCAACCTGTCCAGCTAATTTATTTTCTGTATTTTTAGTAGAGGCAGGGTTTTACCATGTTGGCCAGGCTGCTTTTGAACTCCTGACCTCAAGGGATCCACCCACCTCGGCCTTCCAGAGTGCTAAGATTACAGGTGTGAGCCACTTTGCCTGGCCTCATCTTTGAAAATGTTAACATACCTCTCTAAATAGTTGATAGGTTAAGCAGAAAAATATCATTAAATATCTGGAAGATTTGAATAGCATAAATAGCATGCTTAATCAAATGGACATCTAAATAGAACTTGATGGCACCCAACAACTGGATAAGGTACATTTCAAATGCATAGAAAACATTAACATCAACTGACCATCTGCCAGACCTTAAGTCAATTCTCAAAAAACTTAGGAGACATGCCCTACAAGTTATTCCAGTATTAGAATTAGTATTTTTTTTTAGATAGAGTCTCGCCCTATTACCCAGGCTGGAGTGCAGTGGCGCATTCTCAGCTCACTGCAACCTCTGCCTCCTGGGTTCAAACCATTCCCTTGCCTCAGCCTCCCAAGTAGCTTGGTTTACAGGCACCTGCCACCACTCCCAACTAATTATTATTATTATTTTTTTTTTGTATTTTTAGAAGAGATGGGGTTTCACCATGTTGGACAGGCTGGTCTCGAACTGCTGAGCTTGTGATCCACCCACCTCAGCCTCCCAAAGTTCGGTATTTTTTTATAGAGCTATAATAGTCACATTATGTGTTTTGGGCTCAGTGACAGATGATGAGAACATTGGAACTAAATGGAGACCCCAGAAGCCAGTCTATACACATGTGATGAACAAAAACTAATGTTAAAATCAAAAGATAAGCCACAGAATGGGAGCCTATATAGGTAACATATAAACCAACAATGTTTAGTATCCAGAACATATAAAGAAATCCTCCAAATCCCGAAACTGATAACACAATACAAAAAGGAGGCACAATATATAAATGGGCATCTCACAGGAGTGGAAACACAAGTGGTCCACAGTCATTTGAAAAGATGCTCAACTTCATTAGCAATGTAGAAAATTGAAATTCAAACCATAATGATATAAAATTTGACACTCATCAAATTGACAAAGTTATAAAGTCACCCAATATTATGCATTAATGAAGATACTAAGTGATGAGCATTCCAATATATCAGCAAATAGATATATAAATCAGTATAATCAATTTGGAAATAAATTGAACAGACTTATTTCCTAAGACATAACAATTACACCCTTAAGTATATATCCTACTTAACTTCCTAAAAATTTGCACCATGTAGAGTGTTGCCAGATTTAGCAAATAATAATACATGACTCTCAGTTAAATTTAAATACAGTATAAATAATAAAAACAGCGTACGTATGTTCTATGCAATATTAGGAATATACTTATACTAAAAATTTGTTTATCTGAAATTCAAATTTAACTGAGCATCTTGTATTTTATCTAGCAGGCTTAACCATGTACAGAAATACAGGAACATTGTTTGTGCCATTAAAACACTAAAATTAAACAAAAAATTCATGGACAATACACCCATGTTTATTAGCCAGGTGTGGTGGCCCAGGCCTTTAGTCCCAGCTACTACGGAGGCTGAGGCAGGGTAATTGCTTGAACCTGGGAGGTGGAGGTTGCAGTGAGCCCATATCATGCCACTGCACTCCACCCTGGGCAACAGAGTGAGACTCAGTCCCAACAAACACACAAACAAACAAACAAAACAAAACAAAAGTGTTTTGTGCCTACAATGGAATACTAAATTCTATATATGTTATGAAAAATACATGAAATGTGGCTACTTGTATCAACACAGAAAATAAAATATAGTGAGCACAAGCTGCAGAAAAACACATATGACTCCAATAATGAAAGTCAAATACAGGAAACATCAAACATGTCATTTAAAGATACATACATAGGTGGTAAAATATGAAGAAGAGCATGGAAGTAATTGCCATAATACGCAGAATAGTAGTTACATGAGAGAGAAGGGAATAACATTGAGAAGGAATAATCAGAGAGCATCATATATATTGGCAAAGTATATGCATCAGTCTTTTATGTCTGTGATGTATTTTATAATGAAGCTTAAAAATAAAAGATGTTTGAAATATTATATTAAACATAGATTGTAGAAAAACATTCTTTGCATAATCTCATTTAAGGGAGTGAGGAGAGTGAGAGCAAGATAAAATGACCTAGAAAAATAGATCTTGAGGTCTCAATAGGTGAAGTGTCTGAGTTTTATGAGATTATGGGCATCAGTTGCATTCTTTTTGTTAGAATGTCTTTTCTGACTTTTTTTCTCTTTTTTTCTATAATAAAAAAGCAAATGAAAGGTAAGCCGTAAAACCATAAAACTCTTTTTTTCTTTCATTTTCTAATTTTAAAATTCTATTTTCAAACAATATTTCTTGTATTTGTTTGGTAGTACTCTTATGATTTTAAATATTTTTCAAGTATATTGAAAATGATTGTTGCTAATCACTAAAAAACAATTTTATGACTTACATGTAGCACATCATAAAGGGCATATGTGAGATTTATGGGTATGGACTTTTAAGTTGTTTTTAGTTTTCATGTGATATATATTTAGGTTTTAACTTTTCACCATTGCCATAACAGGGAAGACTTAATTAGGTTAATTATGTTTTTTCACTAATAAGAGAGAAAAAAGAAATACATAAAAATCCAATAATTTGGGATAGCTGTTATCCAATAGCTTGCAGTTGTGACTAAATTTTCATCACACCCAAAGTTGTTTGTATTGTATTTCTCTTTCCCAACATTCCCTTCACCCAAATTCTTTTCAATAGTCTTCTGCTACCACATTAACCTCCAGGGCACTACTAATTTGATTTCATATTTTATGCCAACACAATATTTAAAGTATACATAATTTTTAGTATATTAACTTTCCAAAAAACGTCACCTAAAATGCTGTTCATAATAGCATGTTTTTCACTGAGTGGGTGTGTAAAAAGCTCTCTTACTTCCTAACCTATGCAATTGGCCACAAGGGACCTTTCTCCACATCATGTATCTGAGGAATGACTACACTACCAAATGGTATGACACGTGGTTCACCTTGCCTAGCCCACTCCATACATACCCCTAAGGTCCCTTACCTTAAGAACGAAAATTGCTGGGATTTTCATCGACAAAGTGAGAGTATGTGTATCAGACATGAAGTAATCATGTCAAGGTATTGAGAATTCTTAGAAATATGAAGTTACCATCTATTTTCTTTTGAACTCACTCTGGCCAATCTCAAAATCATCTGTAAAAGTAGGTTAGACTGTTTTCTTACCAAAACACTTCACTAATTCTCATGAACTCGAGAAAATTTTCTACTTGTCATATTTATATTGCTAAGGATGCCATCTACAACCATGCAGACAGAACATTAGAGCTGAGTGGCACATGGAGTGAGGGACTAACTTATCAGAGAACAAAACTGGGACACAAGCATACCAGACAAAATTCTATAATAATACAAACTATAATAAACAGTTATATGCATTATTACTTCCACTTAAACTATGAAAAATGGACAGATTTTCGGAATTATATATTATTCTGTATTTACTTCTGCTACATAAATGCTATAATTTATGCTTCAAAATCAAACTAGTTAACAGTGGCAATCAGTAGTCATTTATATAAATTAAAATTCAGAGTGTGAGAAAAATATAATATTTTATAATGTATTATTGTGTCTTCTGATATAGTAATTTAACTCTTTTTTAAACACTACTGAATATTTAAATATTGTAGGCTATATTGTTGTATATTCTTTTTGTCTTTTAATGTAGCTTCATTATTTATTGTTAATATTTTAATTAATAAATACTTATATACATTTATGGGGTACAATGTGATATTTTGATGTATGTATACAATATGAAATGATTAAAGTCAAGCTAATTAACATATCCATCACCTTGCTTACCTTTAACATCTTATATGTTGAGCCATTTGAAAGACTCAAAAAAGAGAACATAAATATGACATGATTTAAAAAGTGACCTGTGTTTAATAAAAATAATAAGGATATGTTTTTTCTGTCGCATGACGTTTCTATTATTATTGTTTCCATTTCCAATACTACATAATGTCTGAACTGCCCACAGCCTTTAATACATACTTCTTTTCTTTTATACAATAATAAAACTGAATACAGCCAAATATAATTCTGCTTTTATCAAGACGACATTAAAATGATTACTGATCTCAGTCCAATGTGACTGCATCATGCTAACTATCCTCTCAAAAACTGTTTAAGCAGAGAACACTTCAGATTTTACTTACTAGCGAGAACAGGTTTTCAGACTTGCAAGAATTAATTTCTAGGTCTTGAAACATATCCATCCACTTTGTAGCTACAGGCTCATTTTGACAGATCAGCTGTTGGTCAAACTGAACTATTGAAGCCATACATTTATCAGATATGGTATCCATGTACTAAAATGCCCATATTTTTAAACACTTCAAAGAAGAGGGTAATTCATCAAAATCTAAACCTCTCTTTCTTAGGGAAATGGGTATAATGCACAAAGGTAATTGTATTTTGTAAAAATTGAAGTTTTTTTTAAATTTTTTTTCATTTTTTTGTGGCTACATAATAGGTTTATTTATTTGTGGGGTACATGATGTATTTTGAATATAAAATAATGTACAACTTTATTAAATAAAGTGAGGAGGTTCCATCTAACAACCCCTTTGTGGTAACATCATTTTGAGTTTGGAAGCAGTGATATTTTCTTTTCTTTTCTTTCTTTTTTTTTTTTTTTTTTTTTTTGAGATGGAGTTTCTCTTTTGTTGCCCAGGCTGCAGTGCAATGGCAAGATCTCAGCTCACTGCAACCTCTGCCTCCCAGGTACAAGTGATTCTCCTGTCTTCTCCTGTCTTAAGCCTCCCAACTAGCTGGGATTACAGGCATGCGCCACCAAGCCCGGTTATTTTTATTATTATTATTTTTTTAAGTAGAGACAGGAGACGGGGTTTCACTATGTTAGTCAGGTAGGTCACGAACTCCAGACCTCAGGTGATCCACCTGCCTCAGTCTCCAAAAGTGCTGGGATTACAGGCGTGCGTCACTGCGCCCAGCCTGAAAGCAGCGTTATTTTCAAAAAGTGAGTTCTTTTTTGACTGTATGAGTCTTTATTGAAATCTGCATATAACATTGAAGAACTCAGGGCCATTCAATTTATCCTTTTCTAGGTAAGTTATGACACCATTAAAAATCACCAAAGAATTTTAAAGAAACAGCATGTACAGGATGTTTTATTGTCATTTTTCTTCATCTCCATCTTCAATGTATTTACAAATGAGAGAAGAGCAGTTTTTTTATGCCACACTTTGAAAATTTGATTTTAAGTCAGAACAAAATTTTAATCTTTTTTTATAGGCAGCAACAATGATGGCAGCTATCTTATAAGCAAAGGTCTACGGATGCCTTCTGTTTCTATAAAGTAAAAAAACAAATTCATCAAGTGCTGCTGCACATTTTGGGAAATCAAAAACATTCAATTACAAAAGCCTTAACGACACAAGAAAGCAAATCACACCCTTTTTAAGAAGTGCTGTGGGCAAGGCCTACAGAACATTTACTAGATAAGATCTTTTAATCTTCTTTGGTAAGAAGTGTATAAATTGAAAGAAATTGGCCAAAATTTGGCTTTGTACTCTCTGCTGAATATGCAAATAAATGAGCAAACTCTAATTTTTATCTTTTGTTTTATGTTTCATATATCATTAAAATCTTCATATAAGAGAACTGATTGAAACTCTGTATTTCAAATCATAGCACCTAAAAGCTAGAGAACACTTGTTGCCATGATTCAAAGTATCAATTGCTAGACTGTAGAAAGAATGCTAGTTGGTAAAAAACGGATAGAGTTAGCTTTACACTGTAAGAAACAAACACATCTGTTATCACATCCCTTTTCTCATTCATAAAGACGTTTGAGTGAAAACCTCTGAATCAGGAAATGTAAGTTTATTCAGATTTATAGAGCAATCAAAGGAATGATATGATAATGAATATACTTTCAGGTGGTTATGTCCAGGTTAATTCAGCAGCAAGTGTTTTCAACTTAGCATTGGAGTCTCTTGGGGAGACAAAACTTTTCTCACCTGTCTCACCCAAGACTTCTGAAATTCACTCTATATATGTGCTTTCACATTCCTTTCTCCATTAGGCCTAATCCCAAATTATTTTCTGCATATTGTACAGTATTCTCTGTTTGGGTTATTTACTCCCTTTATTTCATAGCTGAGTCCTTCTGTCAGTATTAAAATCACACAGTCATTTAGCCTTATTTTTCGGTGATATCCCGGTAAGGTCTGTGTTGATATTGCAATTGTCTCTTTGTCATTATCTGAACTGTACATAACATGACTTACAACGTTAAAAAGTTAAACTAATAATATCTTTATACAAAGCACAACAGGTAACCTACAGGTAAATTAAAAACTGAACTGTTAACACAATTACAGTACACATAAGTTGCACACCCTTTAGTCAGCATCACTTAAAAGTGAGGCAACAATGGATAATCTATTACTGTGTAGCAGAGATCAGGGTTGCAACATTAGCAATAAGGTGCGGGGGGCAGCGGGGAACAACAGAAAACACAGAAGGCAAATGATCTGAGACTTATCCATTTAACACTGAAAATGGTATTACTTTCAGCCTCTATTGTGGGGGTTGCCCATTTCCTTCCCATCTCTCTCCAATGATACAATGATAAAGACAAACTGGGTCTTTATACATCTCAGGGTTGAGGTTTTCTGGTAAGTGGGACTTTTTAAGGCTAAAACCAAGACAGTCTTAGGAAAACGCAGTCATTTGGTCATTCAAGTGACTCATTAACATAACCATAATTGAGTTCAACCATACCTTTTTGCTAATGAGTAAAGTAAGGCTAAGAAAGAGCAAGTGAAGGTTACATAGCAAATTAGCGCCAAACTTAACACTCCTCACTCTATATCACTGACTCCCAATTTAAATCTCTTGCTACCATAGCACCTATTTTACATAGATCCAAATCTGGCTGACTGACCAAAATGTATGAGTAGAGGAAAAATAATGGCACAGCGTAGACAAATTACTAAGATCTGGAGAATACATTTTTGTTCACCTTTATAGGAGGATATAAAGTTAGAATAAGACAAAAAAAGTAATTTTTAATCTCACCATTATTTGAAAATATTTCAAATTTTTTCATCAGCATTTAGCATAAATTTCACCATATATATATATATATATGGTTCCTATATGTTATGAACTGAATGTTTGTGTCTCCCCAAAATGCATATGTTGAAGCCCTAACCCCCAATGTGATAATATTTGGAGACAGAGCATTTGGGAAGTCATTAGGGTTACATGACATACGGGTAAGGCCCTCATGATGAGCCTTATAAGAAGAGACACCAGAGAGGTAGTGTGAGCACACTGTGAGATGGTAGCTGCCTATAGGCCAAGAGAAAAAGCTTCAGAATGAGGCCTTATTTGCTGGTACTTTTTTTGTGTGTGTGTGTGAGAAGTCTCCCTCTGTTGCT
Source organism: Cacajao melanocephalus (assembly GCA_963573385.1). Lineage (NCBI taxonomy): Eukaryota > Metazoa > Chordata > Mammalia > Primates > Pitheciidae > Cacajao > Cacajao melanocephalus. Next base: position 35,754 of record CAUYLG010047997.1, on the reverse strand, counting down.
CAGGCTGGAGTGCAAAGGCGCGATTTCAGCTCACTGTAACCCCTGCCTCCTGGGTTCAAGTGGTTCTCCTGCCTCAGTCTCCTGAGTAGCTGGAACTACAGGTGCATGCCACCACTCCCAGCTAATTTTTTTGTATTTTTAGTGGAGATGGAGTCTCACCATGCTGGCCAGGCTGGTCTCTAACTCCTGACCTCAGGTTATCCATCTGCCTCGGCTTCTTAAAGTGCTGGGATTACAGGCATGAGCCACCACACCCAGCCATTTGCTCGTACTTTGACCTTGGACTTCCAGCCTTCATAATTATGAGAAATTAAATTCTGTTGTTTATGCCAACCATTCTACAGTATTTTATTATGGCAGCTCAAGCAGATTTTGATATCATATGTTTGGAACAAAACATATTCCTCAAACTATATATTAGCTATCTACAAGTGCTACCAAGCAAACCCTAAATTTTATGGAAGAATTCACACATATTAGATAATTTCAACTTGCAATGTAACAAAATTTTAAAAATACTCCCAAGGAAAAACTAGATTTGGGATTATAGATTAAGGTGTATGTGCGGGCGTCTGTGCGTGCGTGTGTATGTAAGCGTGTGTGTGTGTGTGTGTGTGTGTGAGAAGTATTGACCACACATTCAGATCAAAACATACCTGGTTTGTTTATCACTGTTTTGGTAGCCTCATTCCTGCCAACTCTCACTTAATGAACTCTTTCTTGTTACCTCACATCTTCTGAGTCCTACTGATCTGGCTCCAGAAATGTGATTAGTGTAGAAGAATCAGTTGAAAAGTCCTCACTCCTTTATTTTTGCACCAGTAGAGCTCTCCCTGCCCCATGACTACACACTGATATACAATCTCAGTTCCCTTCCTTGGCCCACTGGGTTACAGCTGTATACCTTCCCTAACCTGGCAGACAATGACTTTGCCTATTGTAGAACACACCAGAACATTGTGGAATGTTCTTTTCGAGGACTATCAACCTCTCTACACACCTCAGCCTTGAGACAGAGGCAGGAATACAATATTCGCATAGCCCTCAGCTTTTATACTCTCATGCAAGACTGTTTTGCAAAATCCCATGCCTATTCTGCTGTCCATTTACATTCCCCCTCTTCAAAACATTCTACTTCCTCTTTTCTGTATTGTCCTAACAGTCAAATTTTGATCCTCTTGCTTTGCACTCCGGATTTCTCTGCAATTCAATGGAGTCATTATAACCTACATACCATTCATAGAAGCTAGGGAGTATGAGGATTAAGAGTATTAACTCTAGACTAGAGTCAGTGTGCTTGGGTTAAAATTCCTTCTTCCACTACTTCCTACTTCAATAAATTTGAGAAAAGTTACTTAACCTCTCATTGTGCTGTATTTGTCCAGATCATAAAATAATAATGAGAATAGCCTTATTAAGATGTTGAAAGGACTAATTTAGATGATCCATATAAATCACTTATGTATCTGGGCCAAAATAAGTGATACATAAATTATTAACAATTTATTATTTCTACTATCTTCACACGACAGGACTAAGTGACTTAAGTCAAATTTGTGATTTGAATGTATTTCATATTTAAGTTATAGCAATTTTGAAACATACTTTAATCCATTTGTTCTTTGGGATATGTTGCTAACAACATTAACTACAATAAATTTAATAAGTAAAAATCACATTGATCAATACAATATCATAACAGTGACATTTAAATCTTCATATTCAGCAACAATTCAGCTGAATCATTAACACCTGACTTATAATAATACAACTGTAATTAAAATCTGTATGACCTTGATAAGGTTACTTAAATTGAATTGCAATACCTTCACATGATAAAATACAAAAACTGATTTCAGCAAATATTTGTTGAGCATCTACTATGTGTCAGTGTCTACAGTAGATGACTTGCAAACTTTCTATCACTCATCCTTATAGCAGTACTATGTAATAAGAGTGGTTATCCTAATTTAGTAGCAGAAAAAATGTATATTTGCCTTCAACTTTTAAGTTCTGGGGTACATCTTCAGGATGTGCAGGTTTATTACATAGGTAAACAACTGTCATGGTGGTTTGCACCACAGATCAACACATGACATCACGTAGGTATTGAGTCCAGCATACATTAACTATTTTTCCTGATGTTCTTCTTCCCCTCACGCCACCCCCAGACCCCAGTGCATTTTCATTATTCGGCTCTCCACTTGTAAGTGAGAACATGTGGTGTTTGGATTTCTGTTCCTGCATTAGTTTGATGAAGATAACAGCTTCCAGCCCCATCCATATCTCTGCAAAGGACATGATCTTGTTCCTTTTTATGTATATATATGTGGTATATGTATATGTACCACATTTTCTTTATCCAGTCCATCATTGATGGGCATTTTGGTTGATTCCATGTTTTTGATATTGTGAATAGTGCTGCAGTGAATATATGCATGCAAGTATCTTTACAACAGAATGATTTTATTCCTTTGGGTATATACCCAATAATGGGATTGCTGGGTCAAATGGTATTCCTGGTTCAAGATCTTTGAGGAATCACTACACTGTCTTCCACAATGGTTGAACTAATTTAGATTCCCACCAACAGTGTGAACGCATTCCTTTTTCTCTACAACCTCCAGCATCTCTTGTTTCTTGACTTTGTAATAATTGCCATTCTAACTGGCATGAGATGGCATCTCACTGTGTTTTGATTTGGATTTCTCTGAAGATCAGTGATGAGGGGTTTTTTTGTATGTTTGTTTGCCACACAAATGTATTATTTTATGAAGTGTCTGTTCATGTCCTTTGTCTACTTCTAATGAGGTTGTTTGTTTTTTCTTGTAAATTTGTTTAACTTTCTTGTAGTCTCTGGATATTAGCCCTTTGTCAGATGGGTAGGTTGCAAAAATTTTCTCTCATTCTGTAGCCTTTCTGTTCACTCTGATCATAATTTCTTTTGCTGTGTAGAAGCTCTTTAGTTTAATTAGATCCCGTTTGTTAATTTTTGTATTTGTTGTAATTGTTTTTGGCATTTTCATCATGAAATCTTTGCCCATGCCTATGTCCTGAATGGTATTACCCAGATATTCTTGTAGGGTTGCTATAATTTTGAGTTTTACATTTAAGGCTTTAATCCATCTTAATTTTTTCAGGAGGTATAAGGAAGAAGTCCAGTTTCAATTTTCCGCACATAACTGCCCACTTCTCCCAGCACCAGTTATTAAATCCTTTCCCCATTGCTTGTTTTTGTCAGGTTTGTCAAAGATCAGATGGTTGTAGGGGTGTAGTCTTATTTCTGAGTTCTCTATTCTGTTCCATTGATCTAATGGGTCTGTTTTTTTTACCAGTACCATGCTGCTTTGGTTACTATAGCCTTGTAGTATAGTTTGAAGCCCCATAGCATGATGCCTCCAGCTTTGTTCTTTTTGAATAGCAGAAAAATATTAAGGCCCTGCCTATCTCCTTGGGTTAAGAGGACCAAATGGGCAAAAATGTGAAAGTGCTTTATAAACTAGAAAGTACTCACCAAATATAGTATTACTTTAAATTTCATGTATTTGTTTTAACAACACATAACATTTCAGTGATTAAATTGTTTTGTATTCTTTCCCCCTGTGGTTTGATGGAAAATCTGAATAATCATAACCACTGGTAATTGTTTCTAGAGTTAGATATGATGATCAAATTAAAATCATAGTCTTACAATTAAGACTATTAATTGAATATTAAAGGGAAGCTCTAAAAGAAAAATAAGTTTTAGATTAGATAAATGTCACTGCTCTAGAAATTTATACTATATACCATTAAATCTTTGTGCCACAAATGAAAACAGTTAAGATTTATATATTTTTAAAATGTGTGGAACTTTTTATTTTAGCACAAATGTTGAAGAAAAAGGGATTATTAAAATTTACAAATTAAACTTTTTTTTAAAAAAAACACAAGATGTTAAGAAGGATTTGTGTGAAATTGTTTTACCTATGATAGAGCTGTCCTTTCATTATTTACAACCCAGGGATTTCTTCTTAGAAGAAGTTAATGATATATATGGCAATCCAAAAGTGCCATGTCTTTGCCAAGGATATCCAACTATTTTTATTGGACAAGTGTCCCTTTTAAACTTGATGAATAGCAAACGTGAAGTAGTAATATCTAATATTGAAAAATGAAGCTACCCAAGGAGCAAGAAATGATAGATAACTTGGTGCTTTTTTAATATCATAAAAAGTTCATAAATGAGAAATATTTTTGATAATGCCTGTTTTGATTTGTAGCCTGTAACTCCAGCAGGCCATTTCAGATTGACCCTTCTTTATAGTAGAATAAAAATAAAATATTTCATTTCCTCCTGAGAATACCCAATATGGCTATTTAAGTATATTCTTGTGGGTAATTGAAACACATTCCCTACTAATACTCCATAACATTCTGCAGGGGTCTGCTGGGACCTGGTATTTTGCCTACAGAAATCTGTAATAGCAATTTTAAGCACTTGTAGGATAATGAGAAAATTTAGGCATTTTCAATAATATCATTCAATGCAGTGTATCTTCATTTCTTTAATAATAAAGGAAAGTCCTGCTGATCAAGTATTACATAGCTTAAGGCTCATTCGGGGGCAAGTAATGGCAAAGCCTAATTTATGCCTTTAGGGTTCATCTCAATATTAACCTTTTATGATTCCAGTGGGGTTAGAGGCTTAATAGAATGAGGTGAAGTTATTAAAACATATAACTGCATAATATACACTTTTTTCACTGTTCCCTCCAGAGTCCAAATGTTTCTTTCAATCTGAATGAGGCAAGCAACGATTTATCTATATAGTACTCCCATTTCACATTTATCCTTAATGAGAACTTTGTCAGTTAATTTATTTTTGTAATTAATAATACTGTGTTCCAAAAAAAAATTGATGTCTATCAACAATAACTAAAAGAGAGCCTATATAGGCTTAATTTATACACACACACATATTTATATAAAGTCATTTTATATTTTATATATAAAATATACAAGGACTCTGGGTTGCTGATATATATACACACATATATATATATACACATATATAACTGTTATTAAAATCTGTATGACCTTGAGAAAGCTACTTAAATTGTATTGCAATATCCTCACATGATAAAATGGAAAAATTCATTTCAGCAATTATTTGTTGAGCATCTACTATGTGTCAATGTTACAATACATTATTTGCATACATTATATCAGTCATCCTTATAGCAGTACTATATAATAAGAGTGATTATATCTCATATCTAAGGTGAGTTATATGTTAGCAACCCAGAGTCCTTGGATATGTGTGTGTGCACTTTGTATGTAGTTTTAGAATTACAAATTATAACTTTTTTTCCAGTACTCATTACTAAAGGAAATTTTGCCAAAATGCTGCCTAATGCTTTCTGAAGGTTAGTTGAAAGTGAGTCTGTGGCATGGCCAGATAAGAGAACACTACCTGGAGCCATGCTATCCACATCATTAATCAGAAAGTGAAGAATTTAGAATGACCCTGGAACTATGAGTTATGTAGGCTAGAGAAGAATGTATAATCCCGTTCAACAGAGTGTGAAAGTTTCCATATATCTGCTACTCCTAAATCCATAATAGCTGAGGATGAAGCTTTATGAGCTTTTTAAATAAAATGGTATTCTTGATAATATATGCCAAATCTCTGAAGCAGTATGCAGGGACATAGTAAGTCACTACTCGAAATTGTTTTAGTAAGGGCATTATTTTGAATTTGGAGAACTGTATGTTTTGTCATGTGCTATTTTCACGAAAGAAGTAAAACATTACCAAATATTTTATGTTCCTCTGGCTTGTCAGATGTTAACTACTTAGGGTGTTGGGATGGTTTGGTAGGGACCAGAGACTAGTATATTACACTTCAGTATATTTTGTATATTATTTGATTTGCTTAGTACACATACATATGCACATATATATGAACTATTGAGGTAGGAGTTTTCATCATTTCCACTTTACAGTTGGAAAAAAATGGGAATTGAAGTTTAACAAATTGTCCCAAACCAAAAAATATTTAAGTCTCACACTTGGGTCCATATTACTGTGAAATTAATGTTCTTTTCCTATACCATGAGGCCTCCCTTAGACTACACTAAAGAAATGTATGCCGCGCTGTATTTTATTTTTGTAATACATACATATTTATCTCAGTGAAACCTTTATCTCCTTCAGGGCATAAACTTCATCTAGTTAATCTTTGCTGCCTCACAACACTTGATGCAATGCTGTGCAGCTGTCTGGTGCTCAATGGAGGGGTATTAGTGAAATGAACTAGTGAGTAACGATCTCAACAACTGGCAATAAAAATCAAAATGTTATGTGAGCAATCAGTGTATTTTGGAAAATTGATCTTAAGGTACAAATATGAAGATACTGATCCTGCCATCAGTAGTCCACACTCTGAGCTATGTTTCTCTTGTAGTTGGAAGGAACCTGCAGTTGATGTCTCATTCTAGCACCCCTGGCAATATGTATAACAAGAAACAGAGATATCACCATTAGTCAGGAAACAGAACTAAGCTTACTGGACCGTATATGCATCACATAAAGTAGAAGCAAAACAGAGACACTGGTGGGAAAAAATAAAATTATTTTCACATTCTACTGTGTGCTTTTGATGATGGGAACATAATTATCTCTATATTCCTAGTACCTGGCACAGTCTTGGGACCAATTTTTTCCTAAGGGTAAAGTGAAAGAGTTATATAATCTCTAAGATCACCTTTGGATTTCACCAGACATCATGACTTTGGGCAGGCTTCTCCCTCCACCTGTAATGTCTTTCTTGCTCTCCCCTTCTCTATCCACCTTGCTTATTTTCATATGTCAAGTGTTACTTCCTCTGAGTAACTTTCCCTGACTCCTCTAGTGACACTGAAGTTCTCCTTTCCCTATACTCCCAGTGTACTTTAATTATACCTCCAAATGATGCAGGAAAATGTTTATACATGTGTAGGGAACAACTGAACTGGCTTTGAATTCCAGTTCCACGATTACCATTCAGGAAGTCTTATGATTTTGTATTAATATATTTCATTATTCTCAGCTGGGCATGGTGGCTCACACCTATAATCACAGCACTTTGGAAGGCCGAAGCAGGTGGATCACAAGGTCAGGAGATCGAGACGATCCTGGGCAACATGGTGATACCCTATCTCTACTAAAAATGGAAAAAAAAAATAGCCAGGTGTGGTGGCCCATGCCTGTAGTCCCAGCTACTCAGGAAGCTGAGGCAGGAGAATTGCTTGAACCCAGGAGGTGGAGGCTGCAGTGAGCCGAGACCATGCCACTGCACTCCAGCCTGGGCAACAGAGTGAGACTCTGTCTCCAAAAACAAACAAAAAACAAAATACATACAGATTTGTGTGTGTGTGTGTGTGTGTGTGTGTGTGTGTATTCTTAATTGTAAAGCAGAGTTTGGGTAAGGTACAATGTTGCTCAGCTGAGAAATGGGGTAATAGCTCCTATCTAAGGTGAGAACCATTGAAAGCTCTGGTCAGAGGATGACTTGCATGGGGTTCTGCTGGTGCACTTTCTGCCTTAATTCTAGTTCATTCTCATTCTACTGAGGGGTGATGTTTTTAACCATAGAAGATTCTCATAACTAATTTCCAAGTTAGTAACTCTAACATTTTATTACCATCAACCCAGAGAACATGTCCAGTTCACAGCAGAGAGTAAAATAGTGGACAAGGCAAACTATACAGCTGTGATAAGTGTTGTCCTTTCCCCTCTCTGGTCAGAGCACTATAGCTTTAAATTAGTGGTTAAGTAAAAGAAGACATAAAATAAGTTTGGAAGGCCTATAGTATCAGCCACCTTTCCTCAACCTTGTCAGGCTGCCCTACTTGCTCCAGAAGTTGTAGCATTTATATTGGTTTTATATAACTAACTCTTCAGAACAAGTACTTAAAAGTTCCTTCCCTGTCCCTTGCATTGGGCTTTGCCTTCTGAGTTGTAATTCAGGTTTGGCATGGCCTCTGAGTTTCAACATTCCAGGAAGAAACCCACATAAAATATAGGCAAAGTTTCAAAAAAAAGTTTTAATTTTTTTTTTAATAAAAGCTTTTGTAATCGGAAAGATACAAGCTTATAGCAAAAGAGACTTCTTAACTATTTTATAGGCTGATCATAAAAAACTTTAGTTTTGTTGTTTGTTATATATTTTACACAGCATGAGAAAAAGAAATAAGCAATATATGAATCCTAGACTGGGAGAAATAAGATCCACCTTTCTTGGTTTTCCATAAGTTCCACCATGCCAGAAAAGCTACATGTCACTGTGTGTGCTAACCCAAGTAGCCTAAATACAAAAGGGGCACATTAATTGGTATAATAGGTTTTTTTTCATTCCTAGCTATGCATTAAAAGAATCTGTGGGGGCTATATGAAACATGCCAATGTATGGATCCTACTCCTTACCAGTCAATATATCTGAATTTACAGACACCAGGCTCTGAACATTAGTTTTTGGTAGATCTTTTCAATCTGAAGTCCTGAGTCCCTAATTTCTGTCCTACTCTCTCTTTGATAATTTCTGTCTCTCTGTTTTCTCTGTCAACTCTTTCAATGTTTTTCCTACACTGTCTCTAGATTTCAGAAATGTCTGATCATCTTTCGGTTGCTTATTCACATTTAAGATGAAATCAAACACATAATCATTGAGAGCTCCGTTTTACTCTTCTTATTGAGGGAACACTGAATATCAGTATCTGGAAATAATTTTTATGAGGTCAGTCAGTTTCTCAATAGAAAAATTCACCAATATCATGTCAGGTTGTCATAACCTAGTGTTCTGGGAAGAAGAAATTGACAGACACATGGGAATCTCAGTATGCCTATCTTCACTTCATTCTTTTTTTATCCACTTTGGATCTCGCCACTGCCATCCACTGTTAGATGTCCCGAAGTCTGGAACTTCACAAGTTCAATTTTCAGAAAGAAAACATTTGGTCTCTTATCTAAGGGAACAGAAAGTGGAGGGTAGCAGGGGGAGGCCTGGAACTCTATCACCTATAAACACAGACTTTCAACAACTCTCTCTGTTTTAATTCCAGCTTTCCATCCCTGTCTTCTGCAGTATCTGATGCCTCAAGACCTGATCTATCCTGGCTTCTGTGTGGCAAACTGTCTCACCTTCTTTTATGTCTGCCCCATGTTGACATTTTTAACTTCCTGTACTTTGCTAAATCAATCACTATCCTGCAAACACTTTCAGGGTTCTTTTGAAAATGTGCTCTGGCCACTAGAACATTGGGTGCCTGATGGCAGGAATTTTTGTCTGTTCAGCTTGCTGGTTTGTTGTCAGTGCTGAGAGCATTACCTGGTGTATAACAAGGCATTCAGGACATATTTGCAAAATGAACAAATGTCGAAATCTCTTTTTGGCCAGTGACTTCTCTTATTTTCTTTATCCTTGGGTTTTACACAATTTTTGTTCCTTTACAACCATTTAAACAACGTTTTTGAAGAGAGAGAGATGGTAAACATGATAAGTTAATCCATCATATGAATAAGAAATATAACTTGTGTTTTTTTCCTACGGTGACTAAATCAGACTTTCTGAGTATCCTCTTGGAAGACATCAAAGGAGTTCATTTTCCTGACTCCTTAGGAGTAACATCTTTAGCCCAATCTGGCCCTTGCTGCTTTCCAGCCATCCCAGCTTCTATTTTTAATACTGTATTCATTCATTTATTCATTCACTTATCCACTCATTTACTCATTCTGTCACAGTTACTTACTTATTCGTCTATTTTAGAAACACTTACTGAGCACTTACCTTGTCAAACATCTGTGCCAGGTTCCAGGGGTATAATGATATGTCCAGCATAGGCAACACCATTGAAGTGCTCAAACTTTCAGAAAAGAGACCAGTAAAGGGTTGAGAGGCCCTCTATCTCTGTATTTTTAGTGAGCCTGTGCTCTAATGATAATATTGAGATTGTGTCCAGGTCCTCATTCACATGAGGACTCTCAGTGGTTAAATGAAAAGGATCTCTTCTAAATAAATGCACACACACACACACACACACACACACATCAAAAGCAAGCTTCTTCTACCAGTATTGTTGACATACTCTATTTTTAGACCAAGATGATACTGTTCCTCAAGTTACATTTCCATATCTACATTTTGATGGAAGAAGAGAAAACAGACACCACGCTCCCTCCAAAAAAACTTAGTACAAAATAATGGATTGAAATTCTGGCAATTTACTTTAGAGAAAGAAAATAATAATGAGTGGTTCTTCCTAGTTATACACCCAAATAATCTCCTGCCTGTTCCCATTAGGAGCTCATGAAGTTGACATTTCCAGCAAAGTGAAAAAACTAACAGACCATTTGGAAAACATCCTTGTTGCTGGAAGAATTAGAGAATAATATGTAGAGAAATGAAAAAGGAAATGAGAGCAGTGCTGATACATTAGTAGCTTTGTTAAAGGTATCTGTCTATTTGCAAGACTGCTCTAAAAGAGTCACAACCACAACAAACTACAGATTTTCTAGACCCTGTGCTGAGTATAGCTCAGGTTCAGTGGAGGGAAGATGTTTAATATGAGACCGAAACCTGCTTAGGTAACTCCAGCCTAAAACAAGAAGAATATCAAACAAAGTCACTAACACTGAAGCCAAAAACTCTGAGTACTCCTATTATCAATTATTTGTTAACTTATTCACTAACAAACCATTACATTTCATTTTGGTGAGACTGTGGAAAAATGAAAAATGAAGGAATCTGGAGTCAGACAAACAGAATCAAATCACCTTCCACCACTTAATGGTGTGTAATTTGGAACTAATTATTTGAACTCTCTGAACCTTGATTCTTCCCTATGCTAAAATGGAGATTATAGTTGCTTTGCTGTTTGCCTGGTTTGTTATGAAGTTTAAACATAATAATAATGCATGAAAAAGTGGGCCAGTAGTACATATATTTGTAACTGACATTTTATATACATGGCTAGTACAATCAATCTGCAATTATAGTTCCCAAATGATTAAAATCTTAATAACTTAGGCCCTGCATTTAGTCAGAGTTTTCCAGAAAAACAAAACAAATAAAATACACATATACGTATTCTTATATATGCAATATACAATTATTATATATGTAATATATGTATTCTTATATATATAAGATGTGTGTGTGTGTGTGTGTGTATGTGTGTGTGTGTATCAGCCTCTAAAATCAAGAGTCAATTCCACATTTTATTGTGAGAAGTCTCAGTATCTGCTCTCTGCAAGCTAGAAAACAAGGAAAACCAATGGTGTAAATTCTAGTCCATGTTTTAAGACCTAAGAACCAGGAGTGCTGATTATGTAAGTCCTATTACAAAGCCAGGAGAAGACTGATGCCCCAGCTCAATCAGTAAGGTGGAGAAACAATTCTCTTAATTCTGTCTTTTTGTTTTATTCAGGACCTCAATTGATTGGGTGACACCCACCCATATCAGGGAGGGCAATCTTCTTTACTCAAATCCATCCAAAAACACCTTCACAGACATACCCAGAATAGTATTTAACTAAATATATGGGCACCCAGTGACCCAGTCAAGTTGACAATTAAAACTGACCATCATAGACCCCATCTAAGCTTCAGATTTAAACCTCAAGAATGGAATTGCTATCTTTACGGTGTAGGTGCTTTGCAGGATGTATTAATTTGGAAAAAATGATCATTACTTTCTTATTGCATCATTTATCCTATCAGTGTTATAGGTCTGCTTAGCATTCACCTTGGCTCTGAACTCTGCTCACCGCTACTCATAGGAACTCCTCAGACTTCCTGTCACTGATGTCTTACATCCTCCAGGTTCCCAAGCCTTATCTCTTTATTAGTGCTTTATTAAATGCTTTTTTCTCCAACTGGTAGAATTCATGCGGTAAACTGAGCTTAGCAGTCAATGAAAGTAGAAAGCTAAGCAAAGTAGCACTGACGAAGGAATGAGGTCAAAGATATAAAGGTAAAAAGAGATGTTTGTTACTTTGTAATAAAGTGAATCAGAATAAAGAACAGAAAGTCAAGAAAATAAATGATCAGTACTAGGATGTGCAAGGAAGTGCACTTCATTTATGGAATGTGTTAGGTATAAGGGAAGGTGAGAGGCGTTTACAGCCACTATCTAACTTAGAACTCACAATTGACCTATAAGGGATGTACTGGCATTACACAGCTGTGGTCTTCCTACTTAGGAAATAACCTTTCATAACACCGTGTCAGTCTCTAGATAACTCAAAGGCAGGGCGTAGACAGAGGCAGTGTAATCAAATAAAACAATGAACTTCCCTAATACCTGAGTTTTATTCCCAGGTGCATCATATTTGCTGCTAAGGGGCTATTTTGGACAATTTTTTAACCTCTCTGAATTTCAGGATCCTCATCTGGAGAGTCTGGATGATATGTCATTTTTACCTTACACTGCTGTTGTGGATCCCACTTGAGGTGATACACTGCCATCATGGTTGAAACTGTGAGCTCTATGGCATAGGGCTTGGCTTTGAACCTGGATAACTAATTGTGTGATTTTTAGCAAATGTCAGCCACATAAGTTTTTCAGTCCCCTTTTCTCTAATATAAGAATAATAATGGAAACTTCCACTAGATTGTGGAAGAATTAAATTAGATAATTCATGTAAAAGTGCTTTGAACAGAGCCTAGTTAACATTGTTCTATGTACTCTTATTGTAATAACTCATTTAGCTAGTAGAGAAAGAATATTTTAAACAGGACACTATATACTATACAAGTGTAAGGAATTATTCTTATTAAAACAATCTAAATTTATGTATTTAATTAACAGGTTATATTCTTTTCAGTAGTGTCTTATAAAGATGGTTTATATACACAATGATAATTAATTGGTCTATTAAGTGACCTAGCTTCCAAATTTCTATAGGTGAAAGACCACTCACACAAGTATCAATTTATTTAAATGTGTCATTACATAGATGTAGTAGACACTATCCCAAAGTCATTTCTGCCAAGCTGAATAGTGACCTTTATTTGGAACTGAATAGTGTACTGGTTAGCAGGGAAATTGAAAAAGAGTAATCAAGGCCTCAAAATCTACTCTAGAACTTCTGAGAAACCAAGTGGCATGATTGCATACCGACAACACTTTCTCTCTAACAGCCACCAAAACAAACAAAATAAATATACCTCCACAAAAACCAGGAAAAGTCACAAGGACATGCTAGAATCTCCAGATAATACTACTGGTCAAGAACAATACAGTTAAAACAAAAGGAGAGTGGATACAACAATTCAGACTCCGCAGGTTTTGAATGCCATGTATAACTTATTTTCATCAGTAAGTAAGTGGAAGAAGTTATTAAGATTTCCAGTGGTAGGTCTCAGCTTGAAGGGCGGGGGACAGGAAGCAAAAGCAAATCATAAGAAATACTTAGCATACCCCACTTGCTTTGTATTCCTTGACCTCAGCTCTCTACAGAGAAGGTAGTGCTAGAGGAATAGCCACATGACTAAACATATCACCATGTTTTTCCTGGCCCAGTTTCCTACATAGAGTCTTGAGGCAACTCTTTTGTTACTGTGTAGGGGTTACTGTGTAGAAAACAATGTAGTGACTCATAAAGCAATTGATGATTACAGGATATATGTACATACACACAGACACACACAGACACAGACACACAGACACATCCTTGAAAAATGAGCAAAATAGTTAATAAATAATTACAATGTAATATTTTATATATAATTGTAACATAATGGGGCTAATATCCCCCAAACTTCAAATAGAAAATGAGATTGGGTATGAACACAGAGGAACAACTATGAATATCTGTATATGGGCAGCTATTCTTTTATCCTTTCTTCAGGTTATAATAGAAAAACTGCCTTTCTTAAGTATGCACCGAATTCTTTTCATCTTCTAAGGGAATTAACTTTTTAAATATTCACCCTTTTTTATCTCCAGTTACGTCATTGATCTGTCACATCTACATATAAATATGCTAACATATTTTTCATCTTAACCTTTGCTACTCTTCAAATCCCACCAGCTACTGCCCTATATCTTTCCTCTGTCTTAGCTGAAAATTGCTTCACAGCCAACTTCCCACTGTAATTGGAATTCTGTTCCTTCCAGTCCTCTGAAACTATTCTCATAAGTTCATTAATAATATTTCTATATTCCTCAGCCTTTTGATCTATGGCCACTTCTCATTGTGCTACGAGCAAACTTAGCCACTCCAATGGATTCAGTTACCATTGATGAAATGTTTCAATAAAAGCCCCTAGAGGAATCATCAAAGTATCTACAAGTACATGATGGGGGAGAATATGCAGTTTGAAAACACATATTACAAGTAGCAATCATTTTAACAAAGAATATTAAATATAAACAGTAAAAATATGAGACAGTAGGGAAATAAAATAGATTAAGGAAGATTGCAAGAGTTATTTAGAAAGTGTGAAAAACATTAACACTAATGAAGAGAAGTTCCAAATCCAAATTACCATTTAGACCAATCTGTTAATTTCCAACTCTTATACTGAACTGCCTCATAGACATTCACTTGAAAATCTCACTGGCACTTCCATCTCAACTGTTAAACATGAATTTATGTCCTCTGTGGATCTGGTTTCTCCTCCCGTGTTCCTCAGTATAGTGAATTTCAAGAAGGTAACCCCTGTTACTCAATACAGAACCTTGGGTATTATAAAAAAGTGTTTTCATTCCCCATATCATTACATTGCACAATTTATCATTAGTTACCTTTATGGTATGTAAATTATACCTCAGTAAAGCTGTTAAAGTCAAGAAAGTATAGAAAACAGTTTATGCAATAATATTAAGAAATGATAGATTTGGTGATTTTCATATGAAAAAGGCCGGCATGGTGGCTCATACCTGTAATCCCAGCATTTTGACAGGCCAAGGTGGGTGGATCACCTGAGGTAGGGAGTTCAAGACCAGCCAGGCAAACATGGTGAAATCCTGTCTCTACTAAAAATACAAAAATTAGTTGGGCATGGTGGTGTGCACCTGTAATCCCAGCTACTCAGGAGAGTGAGGCACAAGAATGACTAGAACCTGGGTGGTAGAGGTTACAGTGAGCCAAGATCATGCCACTGCACTCCAGCCTGGGAAACAGAGAGAGTCTGTCTCAAAAAGAAAAAGAAAAAGAAAAGAGTAGAAAAAATTTACCTATTTGATATAAAAGTGGCTGTAAAATTAATATATATATATGTCTAATATTTTCCTTTCATACCAACGAAAAGCTAAAATGAAAAGAAAAAGCCCATTTACGCAACAGTCAAAAGTAAAATTTTAAAAAAAAAAGGAATAAATTAAATAAGCAATGTATGAGTACTAAATGAAGAAAACTACCATATAAAACCTTACTGGGAGACATTAAAAGAAAAAGGTCTGAATAAAAGTACCTCTACCCCAACTCAGAGGACCCATGGCATGCCTTGAACCTCCTTTGGCCAGCTGCCATCAACTCCTTTCTCCAGATTTTGTTGATTTATTTTCCTATCTCCAGAATGCTATAGTGACATCAAAAATGTGTGACTCAGATGTCAGATGTCCACCCATGCAACCAAGAATCATAATTATGACACAATACTGATCTGATGCTTGAATTATCACCACAGCATCACTAGCAAATATCCCTAAGCCCTAGCTCATGGATTCTCAATGAAAACTTTTTCATCTTGCAGCATCTCAGACATTTGAATGTCTTTTTCTTGCGGTGAAATACACACCAGTATTTCTTAGCAATTTCTAAGAATATTCAATATTCACCATGGAATACTATGCAGCCATAAAAAAGAATAAGATCATGTCCTTTGCAGCTGGAGTTCATTATTCTAAGCAAATGAATACAAGAACAGAAAACAAATACATCAGGTTCTCACTTACAATTAGGAGCTAAACATTGGGTAGCTCCCAATTATATGGATGGGAAAAATAGACATAAAGATGTGAAAAATAGACACAGGACTACCAGAGGGAGAAGGGAGGGAGGGGGACAAGGCTAAAAAACTACCTACTGGGTACTAAGTTCAGTACCTGGGCAATGGGATCATTTATACTTCAAACCTGTGCATCATGCAATATACCATGTAACAAATCTGCACATGTGTCCCCTGAATCCAAAATAAAATTTGAAATTGTAATAAAATAAAATGGCATTGACTCAAAAAATTAAAAAATACAAAACAAAACAAAATGTAGAGAAACATAGAAAAGGCAGTGATTGAAAGATATCAGTTCTTCTTGTGTCTATAAAGAGATTAAAATGAGATATTTTGACCTTTCAAATTGATAACAAAGAAAAACATTAGCGAAAAGGAAACAACATAAGGAAATCTGCTGTCAGGGCCGTCACGGAATGTGGGCATATTTATGCATACTGTAGCAAATGCAAATTGTTCTAGCTTTTTGGATGGGCAGTTAGCATTGTGCTTTCTTAACAACTTATATATATGACTCAAACTAAAAACAGCATATTTAATCATGCAAAATAAAGGAAGTTCAAAATTAATTCCAGAAACAAGTGAACAGTGCTTACTGTTATTAAAAATTCTTTTGAGAGTACTCTAATGTTTTTGGAAAAGACAACATCATTTTTTTTTACACATCAGAAATGAATGCAGCTGATTGTAAATTAACATACAATTAATAATATAATTTTTTATTTAAAAAAACAAGTTAAAAATATTACTGAATGGGATTCTGTGTGTGTGTGAATCTCAACCCAATAATTTCAAAGTTTAACTGGAAGGAAATAATATGGGAGAATATCTATACAAAGACTAAGTAAGTAGAGTAATGGCAGAAACCTTGCCCACTAAACATTAAATACTACCCTAAATGCTATTGTAATTGAAATGATATTACTCAGATACACAGGCAGAACAATGTAACAGATTAGAAGTTTAGACATTTAGACATATATCTAATCATATATTGTCATTCTGTATATACTGAAGATTTTAAATCTTTGAGTAAAAGGTAGACTAATCAATAAATCATTTGGGGAAAACCGTTTACCTACTTGGAATGGTAATAGTAACAAGACTAAGTCCAGTTAATGTTAATAATATGCTTAATATGTTCCAATGTTTGCTCTAAATTCTTTGAACTGCTACTTTCATCACAAACTTGTGACTTAGGGAGTATGATTGTCCCTTTTCACAGATGGAGAAACAGACTTCAAAAGATTAAGTGATTTTTTTCAAGATCACTTTGCAATTAAGTGGTGGAGCCCAGACCTTAATACAAGTCTTTCTTATCATATAGCCTAACCACTAGCTACTAAGCATGATTACAGCACCTCACTCTAAAGCTCTCAAATCAATTCCAGATAGATCAAATATTTAAGTGTCAACATTAAATTATAGTTGAAGAAGTTATGTATGAATACTTTTTATAATCTTGATGTAGGTCATGCCTTTCTAAACCTCACTGCATACCAAGAACTTATAAAAAATTGATAAATATGATGGCATAAAAATGTAAAGCTTCTTTTTAGCTAAAACTTACCGTAATGAGAGTTAAAAGACAATCTGGGAAAAAGTATCTGTAATACATTTGACAAGTTAATTTTCTTAATATTCAAAGAGCTTACATGAATCAAAACTAAAAAGATAAGTAACATTATTTTAAAACTGAGCAACAAACACGAAAAGCCAATTCAAAAATAAGAATTGAAAATGGTTAGTAAAATTGAAAAGATATTCACCTTCACTAGTTATAAAAAATCCAGTTGAAAATGAATTTTTTTTATCCTTCATAGTGATAATTAGGAAAAATATTAACAAAGATGGAAGAGCATGAGGTCTCTCACTGTCAGGAAAGGTGTATGATGTGGGCATATCTGTGCACCGGTGGGAATGCAACTTATCCCAGCCTTTCCAGAAGGGTAATTAGCACCATGCTTCAAAATTGTTTCAATTAAATATTATTTGGCTCAACAGATTTTCTAGAAATATTTCTGAAGATGATAGCAAAAAATGCACAAAGAGTATGCACAAGCATGATCACCACAGCATTGCTTTATCAGGGAGCTTCTGGTAACACACCACCTAAATTCCAATCAAGTAAAACATAGCTTAGTAAGGAGCTGTAAAGCCATGAACCATTCAGCAGTTATGAAAATAGTGATGTAAGTGGAAATAAAAAGGGGTTTATAACACACTGATGAGTAAAAGTCACGAAGTAGCAGATAACATATACACTATGAATTTATGTGTAAAAGTGTGTGTGTGCACATATATGAATGTATGACTAAAAGAATCTCGACCTTCATGTTCTCTCATTGAAGTCTATTTCCAGTGTTTCTCATTCAAAGAAAAAACAGTCTATCATTGCCAATATACAAAAAGCAACTTTTTTCTTACCTTTGAAAAAGTGCCAAAGCAGAAAATACATGCATAATTCACAGAAGAGCTAATTACACAGCTTCTTACACTTTTTCTTTATCTCTGTCTCCCTCTAGGTCTTCAGTGCTTCTTCAATTCATGTAATCGAAAGTACAGCCTTAGAAATATCTGGTACATTGCATATTATAGGTCTAGTAACCATAGGGAAAGAAAGAGAGAGTAGATTCTCATTCCCAGTTTCTTTCCCCAAATTTCCAAGGTCAAAGCTTATATTGAATTACCATGGCAGCTCCTCTATTACTTAAGTACAGGTAGTAAAGAAATGGATAAGAATGAGGAACAGCAATTAATGGAAAACAATGTTCTGGGCAGATACAGCTATAAAGATAACTATATATATAAATACATATTCTTAATCAAATCTTCCTGGTCATTTCTCAAGAAAAAATATATTAATTTGAGTGCATTGTAAGATTTTCTACTTTGCAATTTTCTTAATATAAGAGTAGATTGTATACCATCAAAAAATAAAAAAGCTTCTAGCACTTTCCCATATGTACTGTAAGGACTGATGGTATGTTAAAGATCTGTGATATGACATAGAATTGCTTGAATTATCTGTTTACATTTTTACATGCTTTTAGAGAAGACAAGAACTTTTTAAACCTGAGCACTATTGGTAATTTGGGCTGGATAATTCTTTTTCCTTGTTGAGGATGAGGGTCTGGACTATGCATATCAAGACCATTGACAAAATCCCTGACATGTACCCATTCGATGCAAGTAGAATCTCTCCCTGTCCCCTCTCATCCCAGGTTGTGACGGCCAAAAATATCTGCAAACATTGCCAAATGTGTGATATGGGACAAAATTGCATCTTTTTGAGAACCAGTGGAATTGACAGATTTTTTATGTGACACAAGATTGCATGTGGATGTGTGTGTGTGCATAATATGCATAATATTTTTGTATTATATGTTAAATTTTGTGTTTGTAATTTGTAAAATAACAAAAGTGGATCATGCCAAAAGTAAGCACAATAATGTTGAAGCTCATACAATAAATACATATTTATTTATAAAATTCATGAAAGGCTGATCAGATAAGAAATCATGAGAAAAAATGTCATTATCAGAAAAAAAAAAAAGCACTGATAAAAATGCTTTCCAGAACTGAAAAATGCAGCTATCAGGGGTGATGAACTGACAGAATTCAGCTAAAATGTAATTAGAAGTATTCTACAGGGCAAATAGAAGACTACTTGAATTTATGTTTTAATCATTTTTTGGTGTTTTTTCTTTTTTCATTCTTCAAGGCAGAATATGCTTAAGCTCATACTGGGCTTATTTCTGTATAATTCTAGAATGATGAAATTAATCAGAGAATTGCATAAACTCCCTGGTGAATTCACCATCTGCCCATGCCCTCTGAATATTTTCTATGACTGAAGTCACTGAACAAGTGAAGTTGAAGGCATAGCTGAACAGAAAGAAACAATGAGAATATAAAATAAAGAGAACGTGTAAATATCAAAACATTTGCTGATTTAGGAGCCCATATTGAATCTTGCTTTGGGGAAATCTGTCAATGCTCCCAAAGCTTCTTCCAGCTTCAGAAGAACTTCCTGCTATGATGAAAACCTTTGGTGACACACATTGCCATCAGATTCATCTTTAGCACAAATAGCTAGCTGAATTAAACAACAGCAAAAGAAAAAGAAAGTCCTAAAGTAATGCTACCATTGTTGAACTGGCTAAGCCATACACAAAGAAAAACTTATAGTACACAGACCTAAAGTTATATTATTGTTCAAATGCTGGCTTTGACAGTGATTTCCAGGTCACTTTCCTGTGACAGTTGTTTATCCTAATCAAATACCTTTAACAGGCTATTTGTCCATCTACCATCTGCAGAAATACATGAAAATTCTTATTTCCTCTCTGTTCCTCATCCTTTGTGAAACATTCATTTCTGTCATGTTCGTGTGTAGAACATGATAGTATTCATGTATACTTAAAATAGCTAATGCTGTTCTTGATAAGCTACAGCCCAAAACCTGTTTATTTACTTCTCAAAATTCTCAGCTTAATCCTGACTTAAAAAAAAAAAAAGATTGAGGCATATAAATAAACTCCACTTCAACAGAGAGATATTGTTAGGCGAGGCATGAACAAAATTAGTTCTGACTATATTGATCCAAACAGAAAAAGGAAGAGTGTAGAATTGGTCACACACAAAATTCTTCATTGCTGCACAGGCCAGGGCTCATCAAACTAAGTTCTCTAGGCTGAATTCAGGCCACAATCTGTTTTGTAAGTAGAGTTTTACTCTAATGCACTCATGCCAATTAATTTACGTATTATCTATAGCTGTCTTTGTTCTGTACAGATAAAGCTGAGTAGTTTTGAAGAGACATTATGGTCTGCAAAGCCTAAAATATTTACGATCTGGCCCTATGTAGAAGATAGTTGCCAGTTCCTGGCATAGAATATCAAAGGGAAGGGTTTGTAGAAATAATCAAATCCTTTCATTTTAAGAAGCGGGTAAAAACTGAGCCCTAGCTTGTCTAAAGTCACACATCTTATGAACAAGAAAGTAGTTACTAGATGCCAAGTTTCCTGATGTCCATTGGGAGAAATGGATATTGCCTCCCAGAATTATAGCTAAGGTCCACAGCTATTCAGAGTTCATATTTCAGCCTATTCTATTATTATAATTCACAAAAGTTTTTGGTTTTTTTTAGATAAAAGTATGAAAAGATAAGTCTATGCACTAATGGTTCTTTGTTTTTTTCTGAGATTAGATGAGACAATGTACACATGTGTATAGCCCAGCACCCAACACAAGTTAATTTCCTTTCTACCTTCATTTTACCAGATGAGGAAACAGGTTTGACAGGTGCATTGACTTGTACTGAGGCACATATACAGTAAGAGTTAGAATGTAGAATTTGCCTTTGATGTTTAAGATTCCAAGTTTCGTCTTCATTCTATAATGCTAAATAAACAATTTAAATATAGATTATTAGGATTTAGGAATCAGTTGGAATAATGGTTTTCCCTTTTGCTGCTTATGAATGGTTTCTTAACTAGGAATGTGAAAAGTCATCTCTCTCTTGCACTGTAATGTCCTGTGATGAGAACAGGAAGTAGAGAAACACCCACATCACTGTAAGTTGTGGTGATCATCTACATTCCTCTGCTTTGCACTTGTTGTAGTTTCTAAACAAAATAAAGTATCCTATTTGTAAGCAATAGCAAGAGTAAGTTAATGCATAATGAATGATCTAAATAAAACAAATCTCACATGGAACTAGCAAAAAGAAAACAACTTCCTTCATGCTGGTGGCTCTTGCTAAAGCTCCTCTCTTCTACTTACTCCCCTGTGCCACTGCTTGCATTTTAGAATGATGGATCAGTTTGCACAAATGTGGACCAAGGCTTAAGTATAGAAGGCAAGAAAACTAGCAAAGATAATACCACAAATATTCAGTGGAGAGAGAATGAGGTACTGAATTAAACAAAAATGAAGTTAGAAAAGAAGATGAACTTTTTTGAAGATATTAACCATGTAAGAACGTTAAATCTCTTCTAAGACAACATGTTGGTGAGGGAGTGAGATGCCAACAAAAATTAAGGATAAAACTCACAAATTTTCATTATGACTTTGATACAGATGGTGGAGAGGTACAAAGAAAAGTTAATGACTATCAGTTTCCTAGTGTTGCTGTAACAAATTACCACAAACTTAGTGGCTTAAAATAGCAAAAATTTATTATCATACAATTCTAGGAGTCAGAAGTATTAATGAATATCATTGGACAAAAATCAAGGTACACAGAGCTATATTCTTTTTGAAGATGGCAGGAGAAAATCTGGATTATTTGCCTTTTCCACTTTCCAGAGGCTACCCACATTCCTTGGCTAAGGGCCCCATTTTCTATCTTCAGGCCAGCAATGTCAGACATGGCCTCTCACAATGTCATCTCTTTAATTATCTTTTATTCTGCATACTTATTTCACTTTTAAGAATCCTTCTGACTACTTTGGCCATATCCAGACAATTTTCCTATCTGTTGATTAGTAACATTAATTCCATCTGTAACCCTAATTCCTCTTTGCCATGTAATGTAACAGATTTATAGATGACAGGGATTAGGACATAGATATCTGCAGGCAGGGTTCACTTCTCTGCCTACCAGAGTGACTTCTCAAATTCTTACTTGGGTAATCGAGATATTGTTGTAGTATAAAATGTACATCTCATGCTGAGTAAAATCTAGAGTTCTGACAGTGTCCTATATGGCTCTCTATGTAGTTAAGGACTATGACTCTGAATTTAGACTGAATTTGAGTAATGCACTGCCACTTAATAGCCTGGTAAATATATATATATATATATATATATATATATATATATATATATATATATATCAGCTCTAATTTCCTCATGTGTAAAATGTGAAAAACAGCCATCTCTAACAAATAGGGTTACGGTGAAGATAAAATAAGATAATGATACAGTGTTAAGCATAGTGTCCCACTCGAAGAACTTTAGATACCAGTTAGCACTGAATAGTAATGCGGATGAAAGAAAGCTGGGATTTAATTTTTAGTACATAGATTTCAGTTATGTGAAAGACCTCCAATCACATTTATCTCCTGTATTAGTCCACTTGCACACTGCTATGAATAAGTACCTGAGATTGGGTAATTTATAAAGAAAAAAGATTTAATTGACTCACAGTTCTACATTGCTGGGGAGGCCTTAGGAAACTTATAATCATGGTGGAAGACACCTCTTCACAGGGCGGCAGGACAGAGAATAAGTAAGAGCAGGATAAATGCCACACACATAAAAGCATCAGATCTTGTGAGACTCACTCACTATCATGAGAACAGCATGAGGGAAACCTCCCCCATGATCCAATTACCTCCACCTGATCCTGCCCTTGACATATGTGGATTATGGGGATTACAATTCAAGACGAGGTTTTGGGTGAGGACACAGCTAAACCATATAATCTCCCTAGAACCTACTTTTCTACTTTCCTAGAGGGCCATATTATACTTTCTTTTCTCTTTTTCACCTTTTAAAAGCTCTTTGCCTATGCTCATGCTCTGCAAAAGCTAGAAAGTCAGAATTTTCCAAAGCTCTTCCTTCTTCATCTAGACACCCACCTGTGATTATAGCCAAGTATTTTACCTTCTTTCTTGTTGCTCTATGTGATTGTCCATGATCCTGACTAACTACAGAGCTCACTCCCATTTATGCACTAGATCTTGTCCCTTATTGCCTACTCAAGCAATAGCTCCCTTCTCCTCTGCATCATCAAATTCTCCCCTGCTATCATTTGAATGTGTTCCCCAAAGTTCATGTGTTGAAAATTTGGAGTGTTGGGAGGTGGGGTATAATAAGAGATGACTGAGTCAGGAGGGCTCTGCTTTTTTTTTTTCCTTTTTTTGAGACGGAGTCCCACTCTGTCACCCAGGCTAGAGTGCAGTGGCACAGTCTTGGCTCACTGCAACCTCTGCCTTCCTGGGTTCAAGTGATTCTCCTGCCTCAGCCTCCCGAGTAGCTGGAATTACAGGCACCCGCCACCATGCCTCGCTAATTTTTGTATTTTTGGTATAGATGGGGTTTCACCATGTTTGCCAGGCTGGTCTCAAACTCCTGACCTCATGATCCGCTCACCTTGGCCTCCCAAAGTGCTGGGATTACAGGCTTAAGCCCCTGCGCCTGGCTGGCTCTGCTTTTACAAATAAATTAATGTCATCATGACTGGAGTCAGTTAGTTATGATGAGAGTAGCTTAACCTCACCTTATCTTGCCTTTCTGCCTTTCACCATGAGATGACACAGCATGAAGCTCCCTGCTAGATGCCAGGACCATGGTCTTGGTCTTCTTAGCTTGCAGAACTGTAACACAATAAATTTTTATTATACATTTTCCAATCTATGGAATTTTATTATGGCAACATAACACAGACAAAAGCAACCCATCTCTGCTAGATCATTGCCTTTAGTATATAACATTTCAATATTGCTGTCATTGTGTTTACAAAAAAGCTCTACCTTTACCTAATTTTAACCTCCAACAAATGCCCCATTTTCTTCTTCTCTTTACAGAAAAACTCGTTGAAATAGCTATCTGTATTCCTTGCCAGAATTGTATCTCTTCTTGTTTTCTCTTGAACTATCCAAATAAGATTTTTAGCACACCACTCCACAGAAGCTGCTCTTATCCCAGGTTGCCAGATAATATTTATATTGCTAGATGTAGTAATTATTTCTGTCTTCATCTCATCTGAGCCATCATCAGGATTTGATACAGTTGATGACTCATGATTTCTTCAAATATTCTTCTCAACTGGCTTCTAAGACATCACACTCATTTTGTTTTCCCTGACTTTTTGACCAGTCTTACAAGTCTCTCTTTCTAGTTCTTCTTCATATTCTGCCCCCTAAACATTAGAATATTTTAGTTCCAGTCATTGAATTATTTTGCTTTTCTTTCTACTTTTACTCACAAGTTGATTTTATTCAGTCACATGACTTTAGACATTTATATGTTGATGACTTCCAGATTTATGTCTATAGTCTAAACTGAAATGCACATTCTTGTATCCAACTGCCTAATCGACACCGCCACTTGAAAGTTTAACAAGAATCTTAAAGTCAATACATCCAAAAATGAGATTTTTACAATCTCCTCAAATCTGATGATTAGTGTAAATACAACTATCAACAAAAATTTAGTGTGTTAACCTTCCCTATCTACTCTTAGTCTTTTCTAACTCAGTGAATGGCAACTCCAAATTTCCTATTGCTTAGGTCAAAAACCTGGGACTAATTTTTAATTCCACTTTTCCTTTCAAAATGTACATTTAATCCATCAACAATCCTGTGGATTCTAACTTTAAAATACATGCAAGAGCTGACATTGCGATCCCCACTCATAGTATCCTGATTCTATGACCTGGATTATTGTCGGTGGTCTCCTAGGTTTTTCTGTGTCTATCATTGTGGTCTCAAGTCTGTTCTCAGCAGGCAAGCTAGAGTGATTCTGTTATATCCTGTAAAATCATAAGTTAAATTATGTTATTTCCTCTCCTTAAAACCCCCTCCATGAATTTCTATCTCCCTATAAATAAAATCCAGAATGTCACATAGATTCTATATCAATAGTGCACTGGCAAATGCTTAACAACCAGTTTTATATTAAAACAAAAATACTGTATATGGGGGTGACGATACCCACCAGTATATGTATGCACACATACTCATATTTAAAGTTTATTGCTTTAAAGAAGTACTAGCATATAATTTACAAATATTACTCAAATATACAACACGTTTTTGAAAATATCAAAGAACCTATTGATTCTTACAAAATGCTTTTATTGAATTTTGCCACTCTTGTATTCATAAGCAAACTATGGCTGCAATTGATGAATGTATTTAGTTTCCTTCCTTCCTTCCTTCCTTCCTTCCTTCCTTCTTTCCTTCTTTCCTTCTTCCTTCCTTCTGTCTTTCTTTCTTCTTTTTTTTTTTTTTTGAGATGTGTCTCACTATGTTGCCCAGGCTGGAGTGCAGTGCACAATCTTGGCTCACTGCAACCTGTGCCTCCCAGGTTCAAGCAATTCTCCTGCCTCAGCCTCCCAAGAAGCTGGTATTGGATTACGGGCATGTACCACTAAGCCCATCTAATTTTTGTATTTTCAGTAGAGATGGGGTTTCACTATGTTGACTAGGCTGGTCTCAAACTTCTGGCCTCAAGTGATCCACCCACATTGGCCTCCTAAAGTTCTGGGATTACAGGAGTAAGCCACCATACCCAGCCATGTGTTTAGTTTCCACATAAATATTGGTTGATATTTGTACGTATTTTAAAAAGTAAGATGAAAGTGAAACAACAAAGATGTATGTTGGAACATCACTGGTTCATAAATGACAGGAATGGCTTCTTCACTGAATCAGATAATAGTTTTCAAATAGTGGAAGGATATTTTCTCAATTTTTTACGATTCACAATGCAATGCGTACAGCCATGACAACCTTTTAGGCTTAATCTGAATTGTTAACATTTTCTCCATCATATTTTTAAGTGTAGATAATCAGCAAAACAATAAACTATGTTTTTATTTGAATGATTTTAAAATTTTCATAGTGTAAATATTCCCACCATGGCTGAAATGTGACATCAATAAATGCAGAAATAATACTAGATTTTTTTATACTGAACTGCCATCATACAAATATAATAAATCTATACAAGCTAGAGTCATCGTTACATGTTATAGGACACATATTCAAGACCATTCTTCTGTAGAGGAGGTAAGCTGCTCCCTGAAGAAATGGTAGCTGGATAATAGTTAGAGATTACAGATATAATTGCAAGGTGTCAGAAATAACCTAAGAACTACCCATTACTTTGATTGAAAGGTTAGAGGCTTAGGGGTATGAGTGTATCTATAATGACAACACAATTTTACATATCTGGAATTTGAACCTTTTATGTTTTCTGCAAGCGTTCCTTAAAGTCTGGTTAAACTGTTTCAACACAGCCTCATCTTACACTGTAGAGAACTGAAGAAAAGGCCTTTTACTATACTTGTAGAAAAACGGTAAAGGGAAGAATGACAGCTGAGCAAGTTAGGAGCTGGCAGTATTATCAATAGATAACAACAGATTGTTACCTATTGATAACAATCTGGAATCAGACAACTGGTTGAGATAGAAAATGAGAACAAGCTGGATGCCTGAAACATAGATTCCTCAGGGATTTCTAGAGCTACATGAGGAAAGGAACTTGGTAGAAGATGGAGCCAGTAAAATATTGATAAATATTAACTATATCGACTTGTAATGATAATGATGCAGAGAAATTGGTACCTTTGAATACTGCTGGTAAGAGTATAAATTCACAGCATTTTTCAAGAGAGGAAAATGATAATATTTATCAAGAGCTTAAACCTCTGGACTCAGTAATTTGACTTATTTAAGGGAATGTTCAGAGAGGCACAAAGACCTATGTATAATATTGTTAATAAGAGCATTATTTATAAGCACAAAAACATAAAAGCAGGCAGGTGCGGTGGCTCACGTCTACAATCCCACCACTTTGGGATGCTGAGTGGGGCAGATCACTTGAGGTCAGGAGTTTGAGAACATCCTTGCCAACATGGTGAAACCCTGTCTCTACTAAAAATTAAAAAAAATAGTCGGCATGGTGGTGCACACTTGCAATCCCAGCTACTTGGGAGGCTGAGGTGGGAGAATTGCTTGAATCCAGGAAGTGGAAGTTGCAGTGAGCCAAGACAGCACCACTGCATTTCAGCCTAGGTGACAGAGCTAGACTCCATCTCAAAAAAAAACAAAATAAAAAAAAGAAAACAACTTAAATGCTATGCAGATGAGACTAGTAGTATAAGATATGGCATATCCATATAATGCAATACTACGTGTGTATTATAAATCATATTTTCAAAACGTATTTCATGGCATTTGTTATTTATGAAAACTAATATAAATTATCAAAAGTAGGATACAAAATTCCAGATGTACCATGACTCTAGTTTTGTTTAAAAAGAGTAAAAATAGAATAATAAAATAAAATGTCAGCACTGGCTATAAGTTGTAGGTAGAATTTTGGGTAACTTTCAGTTCTCTTTCTGTATTGTTTTCAACTATTCTAAAAAAATACATATATAAGTTTTTTGCCATGATCATGTATTTCAAAATTTGTATTTAATATAGTACATATACAGAGAATTGAACACATTAAGATAATTTATCTTGCTCAATTTTCACAAACTGAATGAACCCCATGTAACTTGCACCATGATTAAGAATAACATATCACCATCACCAGTCCTCTTCATGCACCCCAGAGGTTTTCACTCACTAACCCTCCCAACACATACACAAATGCGTGCACGTGCACACGCATGTGCGTGCACACACACACACACACAGACACACACACAAAGCCATTTCCACCTAGGGTCACAATTATTCTGACTCTAACAGATTATATTAGTTTTACTTGTTTATAGACTTCACACAAATAAAATTATATGGCAGGTACTCTTGTGTCTTCTTTTTCCCAACAATTTAAATTGCATTTCTCTATGTTTCAATACCTGTTATGATTTGAGTATGTCCCTTCCAAATTTTGGTGTTGCCAGTGTGATGGTATTAAGAGGTTGAGCCTTCAAGATATAATTAAGCCATAAGGACACCTACCTCATGAATGGGATCAGGTGCCCTTTTAAAGGGGCTTGACAGAGAGAGTTCTTCCTCTCTTGCCCTTCTGCCTTCCACTGTTGAGGACACAAGAAGGTCCTCATCAGATGTTGGGGCCTTCATCTTGAATTTCCCAGTTTCCAGAACTGTGAGAAATAAATTTCTGTTCTTTATAAATTACCCAGCTTGAGGTATTCTGTTATAGCAGCCCAGACAAAGACAATAAACTAAAATAAAATATTAGGGTGGAAATAACAATTAACACTTCTCGTCTTATGCAATGTCCTCTGTAAACGAGTAGCTCACAACACAGCTACTCTTCTGAAATGTCAGGATTGTGTAGTTTCTAAACAATTCTCCAAATCATCATAAATTGATCAATTAAAATACTACTACTAATAATGAAATAATAATAGTGATAGCAAAAATAACAAATAAGCCATACATTCTCAAGAGAAAGAAGACAATCTTTGGGAATTTATTTTAAATTTATAGATTAGATTCTATGTGAAGATAAATTAGTTGAGAATAAATCAAATCAATAAATTTTACGTAGTACCTACTATTTGTATGCACCTGTTATATGCTAGGCAGTTTACATATATTGTTTCATTGTTCAACCTTTACAATAAGCTTACTAATTAGAAGACAATATTCCTATACTACAGATAGAAAAGTAAGGCTCTGAGAGGTTTCTGTGCAAGATTGCTAAAATGCAGAGTAGAGTATTGTAATCCAGCTTTGCCTGATTTCAGAGCCTGGACTGTTTCTACTGTGATGCTTACTGGTAGCTATGTCAGGAAATTGTATTTTTATTTCACTTCCTTTTGAGTTCCCATAGTAAGCATCTGATTTTGATTCAGAGTGTGGTTAACCCAGGGAACTTTGAGCAGTAACAAAGATACTTACTGATATCTAGTTGTCAGGAAAATCTGCGTATACCTTGCCTGTTTTACTTTAATCAGCAATGCACTTATAAATTATGTATCAATTTATACTAATAATAAAATTTGAATTTTTTAACATCCTGGATTCCATAGAAACTGAATGCATTGTTGTTTTTCAGTTAGACGTGGCAAAAAAAGAAAAATGCTCAGGATTACTGAAATAACTATTTCATCAGAAACCACCCGTAGTGCTCACCACTTTTAATGTTCAATGAATAACACACCATTTCAGCTTTGTCCTACTCCCTGCGTGCTGTGCAGGTCTGCTTGTTTCTTGAGGGAGTGGAGTTGCCATGCAGGTTTGGATGTCAAGGTCTCAGTCCTTCAGTCTGGCCTAGGCTCTGGGCAGCTGGGGACGTGATGCTGCAGGCAACCATATGCACCTGGTGGTGTGATGGTGCAACCTCAGAGATGAAGACAGTCTGTTGCTGATGGTCCCCAGAGCAGGACGTACTGTATTAGTGGCTCCATTTCAAGAGGGTGCTGAGTCATAGCAGTTTAGGTCGCTGGTGTGGAGGGTGCTCATATTGGGACTCTGAGGCAATGCAGCTGCACAAACTCCAAGCTACTCTCCAAACTGGATTCAAAGACTGTGAGGACTGGGGGACTCTCTTGTAGCAAAGATTGTTAATGTTTGTGGCAGAAATGAGGACTACTGTGGATCTCCAGCTTACTTTTTAACTGTAAGATAAATTTCCCCCAGACTCTGAGCTGATCCCAGTGGGGGAGTCAGTGCTGCAAAGGCAGGCTTCCTCATTCCCCTCTCTAGGTGTTGTTCTGGATTTCATTGCTCTGTGATATTTTTCACCACTCCCCTGATGCTCTCCAGAGTGCTCCCGCAGTCACTGTACTCAGAATATAGTTGTTTATTTGTTTTTTGTCCCTTTTTGTGGAGGAGAAGACGAGCATCAGGTAACTCTTGTTAACAATCCTGGTGATGTCACTCTGTACCTTTGTCTTTTAAGTGGCCATAGTTTGCCCATTTCTATTATGGAGGGATAGAAATTACCCCAATTCTATATAACACTATTTATTTACATAAATTATTTTGCTTTTTTCAGAGATTAGCCAACTGTCTTTATGGCCACTCTGATTGTTTCACCTGGGTCAGGCTGGCAGAACAAGTAGGAACATTTCTCAGCAGACTGCCTGCATTCTGACTTCCTCATTCACCAGAAGCCAGGAGCCACCCTTGTCCTACAGTTTCACTTTGCTACCCTAATAACCATCTCATTGAATCCTTTAGACATCTAAGTCATAGGACTACTAGTTATCTTTCCTTGTCACCAGCAGTTGTAAATCAATACTATCAAATCCTACCTTTAGTGACAAATGGCAAATCCAATGTGCTTTCCAAAGGTGAGATGATAAAACCACTCATGTAGGTATGTAAATGACTGGTAGAATTTAATTTATCAGCTTTCATAAGGGTTTAGTTCCCCAAAATGTGGTGTGTGTGTGTGTGTGCATGTGTGTGTTTCAGTATTATTTTGGAGAATCATTTAATAGATGACTAACCCTGTCTCTGTTAGGTAATCATCCATTTTTAATGTTTTTTCCTCCTCACTTTCCTACCACTACAAGAACATGAGTGATTCCTTGATCTCAACAGATGTAAGAATGTATAAGTGATAAGACACTTTCACATTCACTTAAAGTTGGAAGTCTAACGCAGATAGCACCAACTTGATTTTAGTAGAGAAGGAAGAGAAAAGAGGTTAAAAAAACCTTTCTCAGAGAGAAAGAAGTAAGAGAAAAATAAACTTTAAGGCAGATGCCATTAATTGCCTCTTTCTGGGAAGGAAGAGCTTAGAGAGCTTGATGCTAACAGGAGAGAAGATAGCTATATAATGGCTATACATCTGTGGCTTCTTATTAAAAAAAATTGTTGTGATATGTTGCAATCATTTTCTTACCAGCAACATTTTATCATTGGCTACTATTGTACCAGGTGACCATTCCTTCAGGTTTTGCCACCCTCTCTTTTCCTAGCAATAATGGGAAAGACAAAGGGAATGGATTCTGCTGAGTTCTTCTTCAGCCAATCACCTTCTGACTTTTCTGGCCTTTAACCTCATACCAATAGCCCCAACTATTCCCACTCAGATTTCTGTGTGTCCTATAAGCTCTGAGGTAATGTGTCCCACCCCTATAGCCCAACCTAAACTAAGACAAGGAAGGCTTCATCCTACACCAGAGTTTTCACTGTCAGCACTATTAACTTTTTAAGCCTGATAATTCTTTGCACGGAGACTCTGCTGTGCATTGCAGGATAATCAGAAGCATCCCTGGCCTTCACCCACTGTCAGTAGCACTCACCACTCACCAGTTATAGCAACCAAAAATATCTCCAGACATTGACGTATGTTCCCAGAAAGCAGGAGGTGGAAATCACTCCAAGTTTGATAATTACCCTGATGGGAAATGAGCAGGGATTTTGTAGGAGAGTTTAGTGCGGGCCAGTGGGTCTTTTGTCTTCCCCATACAGGGCGCCAGGACATGCTCTGTGTCCAGGTGTGAGTGTACACTATGGATACTGTAGGAATTCACTCAGGGTGGTGGCAAAAATATTAAGGGAAAAATAGTAGAGAAAGCTTATAGAATATAGTCTCAAACCGTTTTGGAAGGCTTAAGGGTTTTTTCAGTTTCAGTAGAAGTTTTGGCGGAAGGCAGCCTAAATCCCCTTTACATTTAGTTAATAAGTAAAGCAAATAGTTAGGGAATGTGAGGGAGTTTACTTAACTAACTTGTTTACTCACGTGGTCTTAAAACTAACCTTTGAGTTGGATGGCCCTCTTGGAGGGAGGTTAACCAGGGATGTTATCCACTAAT
This sequence comes from Cacajao melanocephalus, assembly GCA_963573385.1. Taxonomy (NCBI): domain Eukaryota; kingdom Metazoa; phylum Chordata; class Mammalia; order Primates; family Pitheciidae; genus Cacajao; species Cacajao melanocephalus. The sequence continues at coordinate 3,340 of CAUYLG010047997.1, read as the reverse complement.
GGTGTCTGGGCATTCAGAAGCTGGCCTTTAATGTTTCTCTACAAGTGAAGAGAAAGATTCTCTTACAGCCTTTGTTATTAAATCTATACTCAATAAATGGGGAAGAGGTAAGCTGGTGAGTGTTGTGTAGCTGCGATCTCTCTCTGTGAGATGCTCACCACTCCTCTGCCCACTCATTCACTGTATTCTGTGTCTGAGTGCATTTATTCATTCATCATGCAGCTGGGGTCTGTGGGACAGCCCCTGGCAGGTGGTGACCCTAACATGACGAACGTCACAGATGCAGCATGCTCACAGAACTTAGCAATGGCTGTAGCTCAGATGAGCTTCTGAGAAGAGGTTAAGCCAAGGCCTGAGCTTTCTTGGATGGTTGGCCTCCACAGAAGAGAGATGTGACAATAACGGAGCAGCTGCTGATAAACACAGACAGGTTGATTGACCTTCTCTGATCACTCTATGTCTCTCAATTAATATCTGCTCACTTATCAAAACTGTGAAATAATTCCCCAATGTGCCATTCTAGCAAACAACAAAATTTCCACGTTAAGTTCATTTTGGTTGACAAATTGTGTTATACTTTTTTAGGCAAAATAAGCACATGCCTAGGTATGGATGAAATAGAAAGTCTATTTTTAAAATATGGCTAATTAAGAAATGGTCTATTGACTACCTCTCTGTAGAACACTACTGGAGTTTTGGGGGCTTCCAACATCCTGCACAAGGAAAAGAGTCAATGTTTGGGGTAGCAGGTATCTCCATGGGCCTCTTAGCACTACACCTGCTCTTGGTTGCTGAGCTCACACAAGTACTGGCCTCCTTTATTCTAATGGATCTGAGACCCTGGCCCTAACAATCTTTCAAAGCATCCATCCATCATACAGTACTTAAAATCAAGGATTCTGCAGCTACACTGTCTCGATTTGAATCTTGGATCTGCTATTTACTAGCTGCATGGCACGAGTAAGTTAGTTATCCTCTCTGTGCCTCAATTACTAAATATTGAGTACTCATATGTGCCAGGAATTATTTCTTCATTGTTTCTGAAAACTAATTTAGCTAATACTTATTTAAAAATTTAATGATGTTGAATACATGTTAAGTACAAATACATTAGCTATTGTTATTATTATGCCCAACCTCTCCTTTTATCAGATCCCAAATCCAATTCATCCCCAAATCCTGTATGCTCTTTTAAAATACTTTCCAAATTGACCCACTTCTCACCATTTCTACCATTACAACTATGGACCAAATCATCATTATCCCTCATCTGGATTACTGGAATAGACTCCTACTTGATATTTCTGCTACCACCCTTAACAATCCACAATTTATTCTGCACACAGCTTCTAGAATGATCTTTTAAAAATTCATCACATCACTCCTTCACTCAAAACTGACAATGGCTTTCCAGCTTACTCAAAAAAACAAAAAAAAAAAAACAAAAAAACACACTTTACGTCATGCTGCTACCTCTGTGACTTTAGCGACCATTATTGTGCCAGTTTCTTATTCTTCTTTGGTCAATATGACCTCCCCATGATTCTTTGCATACACTAAGCACATTTCTGCCTCAAGAATTCAAGTTTGTTCTGAATGAAAAGCAGTTCGTTATTTTTTTTGAACTGCTTTTCCTCAAATATCTACAAGACTTGCTCCCTCATCTTCTCCAGGATTTTTCTCAGACACCACCTTTTCAGTGAGGTTTTACTTGAACTCCCTATTTAAAACCATATCTCCCAGGATTCCCTGAACCCCCACATTCTGCATTATTTCCTCCATTTCATTGTATTACTATCTCACATAGTATATACTTAGCATATTTATTTTTGCTTATTGCCTGCCTCCTCTCCCTAGAATATAAGCCATGTGAGGAAAAAAAATTTAATCTGTTTGTTCACTGCCATATCTCTAATATCTAGAGCTGTGCCTGCTTCAAAATATGTGCTCAATTAAATTGTGCAATGAACATAGTAAATACTTATAAGCTAATAGAATTATTATTTATTATTATTTTGAGATGGAGTCTTGCTCTGTCACCCAGGCTGGACTGCAGTGGCATGATCTCAGCTCACTGCAACCTCCACCTCCCGGGTTCAAGCAATTCTCCTGCCTCAGCCTCCTGAGTAGCTGGGATTACAGGCACCCAGTACCAAGCCCGGCTAATTTTTGTATTTTTAGTAGAGGCAGGGTTTCACCATGTTGGTCAGGCTGGTCTCAAACTTCTCACCTTGTGATCCTCCTGCTTAGGCCTCCCAAAGTGTTGGGATTACAGGCATGAGTCACCATGCCTGGCCAATTAATAGAATTATTAGTAACAGTGATGTTAAAGTAACTAGAGCCAGTGATGCATGTCTGGAAGGGGTAGGTAAATACAGAGATTTTATAATGAGATGTGATCTTTGGAAATGGTAACTAATGTTTATTGAATGTTTACCTATTATCTCATTTAATCCTAGAAGCAACCATACAAAATTGATAATCTAATTATTATTTCACAGATGCAGAAAATAAGTCCCAGGTGGTTAGCGTCACACAGCAAGTGGCTTAGATAGGATTTTAACTCCAGGTATTTGGCTTCAGAGCCCTTGTGTGTAACCACTAAGTGTTTTATTGTCCCTAAAATGCAGTTTGATTAATAGTTTGAAAGATGAATATTTAATCAGAGAGCAAGAGAGTAGAGAAACTGGCTTCAAAACTACACCTCCTTGAGGAATTACATACTCATTCTTTTGAACAGCTAATATTGACCAAGCTCTGTACTAACCACTAATAATATACAAATGAGGCCAGGTGCAGTGGTTCACGCCTGCAATCCCAGAACTTTGGGAGGCCAAGGCGGGCGGATCACGAGGTCAAGAGATCGAAACCATCCTGGCTAACATGGTGAAAACCCGTCTCTACTGAAAATACAAAAATTAGCTGGGCATGGTGGCGTGCGCCTGTAGTCCCAGCTACTCGGGAGGCTGAGGCAGGAGAATTGCTTGAACCCAGAGGTGGAGGTTGCAGTGAGCCAAGATCATGCCACTGCACTCCAGCCTGGTGCCTGGTAACAGAGTGAGACTCTGTCTCAAAAAAAAAAAAAAAAAAAAAAAAAAAAAAAAAAAAAAAAAAAAAAAAAAAAAAAAAAAAAAAAAATTTAAAGATTAATGAATCAAAGAAAAAAAAAAAAAAAAAAAAAAAAAAAAATTTATAAAAATAATAATTTAAAAAAAAAAAAATATAATTTTTTTTTTTTTTTAATTTCATTTTTTTTTTTTTTTTTTTTTTTTTTTTATTTTTTTATCTTTAAATTTTTTTTTTTTTTTTTTTTTTTTTTTTTTTTTATTTTATTCGCCCC
>CAUYLG010047996.1:0-32828 GCA_963573385.1 Cacajao melanocephalus | reverse complement strand
CTTATTCCTTCCTGTCTCCATTGTTAAGCACAATTATTGGCATAAAAGAAGTTTTTAATACCCATTTTTAGACTGCATTCTAGCCTGGGCAATAGAACAAGAATCCCATTCTCTCTCCCTCTTTCTCTTCTTCTTTCTTTCTCTATCATTCTTTTTTCTTTCTTTCTTTCACTCTTTCTTTCAAAAAAAAGAAGGATCATGTTCTAACCCAATGCAAGGAAGCTAAGAACCTTAAAAAAGGTTAGACAAAATGCTAACTAGAGTAACCAGTTTAGAGAAAAACATAAACAACCTGATGAAGCTGAAAAACACACCACGAGAACTTCATGAAGCATACACAAGTTTCAATTCAATCAGTGGAAGAAAGGATTTCAGATTGGAGATCAACTCAATGAAATAAAGTGAGAAGATCAGACAAAAAAAACAGTGAAAACAAATGAACAAAGCCTCCAAGAAATATGGGATTACGTGAAAAGACCAAATCTATGTTTGACTGGCGTACCTGAGAGTGACAGCAAGAATGAAACCAAGTTGGAAAACACTCTTCAGGATATTATCCAGGAGAATTTCCCCAACCTAGGAATGCAGGCCAACATTCAAATTCAGGAAATACAGAGAACACCACAAAGATATTCCTCAAGAAGAGCAACCCCAAGACACATAATAGATTCACCAGGGTTGAAATGAAGGAAAAAATGCTAAGGGCAGCCAGAGAGAAAGGTCAGGTTACCCACAAAAGGAAGCCCATCAGACTCACAGCAGATCTCTTGGCAGAAACCCTATGAGCCAGAAGAGAGTGGGGGTCTATATTGAACATTCTTAAAGAATTTTCAACCCAGAATTTCATATCCAGCCAAACTTAAGCTTCATAAGTGAAGGAGAAATAAAATCCTTTATGGAAAATCAACTGCAGAGAGCTCTTGTCACCACCAGGTCTGCCTTACAAGAGCTCCTGAAGGAAGCACTAAACATGGAAAGGAACAACCAGTACAAATCACTACAAAAACATACCAAATTGTAAAGACCATTGACACTATTAAGAAACTGCATCAACTAACAGGCAAAACCACCAGCTAGCATCATAATGGAAGGATCAAGTTTACGCATAACACTAACCTTAAATATAAATGGGCTAAATGCCCCAATTAAAACACACAGACTGGCAAATCGGATAAAGAGTCAAGACCCTTGGTGTGCTGCATTCAGGAGACCCATCTCACCTGCAAAGACACACACAGGCTCAAATAAAGGGATGGAGGAAGATTTACAAAGCAAATGGAAAGCAAAAAAAAGCTGGGGTTGCAATCCTAGTCTCTGATAAAACAGAGTTTAAACCAACAAAGATAAAAAAAGACAAAGGACATTACATAATGGTAAAGGGATCAATGCAACAAGAAGAGCTCACTATCCTAAATATATATGCATACAATAAACGAGCAACCAGATTCATAAAGCAAGTTCTTAGGGACCTACAAAGAGACCTAGACTCCCACACAAAAGTGGGAGACCTTAACACCCCACTATGAATATTAGCAGATCAATGGGACAGAAAATTAACAAGGAGATCCAGGACTTGAACTCAGCTCTGGACCAAGTGGCCCTAATAGACATCTGCAAAACTCTCCACCCCAAATCCATAGAATATACATTCTTTGCAGCACCACCTCACACTTATTCTAAAATTGACCACATACTTGGAATAATTGGAAGTAAAACACTCCTGAACAAATGCAAAAGAACAGAAATCATAACAAACAGACTCTCAGATTACAGTGAAGTCAAATTAGAGCTCAGGATTAAGAAATTCACTCAAAACCGCATAACTACATGGAAATTAAACAATGTTCTCCTGAATGATTACCAGATAAATGATGAAAAGAAGACAGAAATAAAGATGTTCTTTGAAACTAATGAGAACAAAGACACAATGTACCAGAGTCTCTGGGACACATTTAAAGCAGTGTCTAGAGGGAAATTTACAGCACTAGATGCCCACAAGAGAAATGAGGAAAGATCTAAAATCGACACCCTAATGTCACAATTGAAGAACTAGAGGAGCAAGAACAAACAAATTCAAAAGCTACAAGACAAGAAATAACTATGATCAGAGCAGAAATGAAGGAGGGAGAGACACAAAAAAAACCCTTCTTAAAAAAAAAAAAAAAAAAAAGAATCAATGAACCCAGGGGCTGGTTTTTTGAAAAGATCAACAAATTAGATAGACCACTAGCCAGACTAACAGAGAAGAATCAAATAGATGCAATAAAATATGACAGAGATATCACCATCAATCCCACAGAAATATAAACTACCATCAGAAAATACTATAAACACCTTTATGCAAATAAACTGGAAAATCTAGAAGAAATGGATAAATTCCTAGGCACTTACACCCTCCCCAGACTGAACCAGGAAGAAGTCAAATCCCTGAACAGACCAATAACAAGGTCTGAAATTGAGGCAGCAATAGCCTACCAACCAAAAAAAGTCCAGGACCACACAGATTCATATTCTATTTCTATCAGAGGTTCAAAGAGGAGTTGGTGCCATTCCTTCTGAAACTATTCCAAACAATGGAAAAAGATGGAATCCTCCCAAAGTCATTTTATGAGGCCATCATCATCCTGATACCAAAACCTGGCAGAGACACAACTAAAAAAAAATTTCAGGCCAATATCCCTGATGAATATTAATGCAAAAATCCTCAATAAAATACTGGCAAACTGAATCCAACAGCATATCAAAAATCATATCCCTCACAATCAAGTCATCTTCATCCCTGGGATTCAAGGCTGGTTCAACATACAAAAATCAATAAAGGTAATCTATCATGTAAACAGAACCAAAGACAAAATCCACACAATTATCTCAATAGATGCAGAGATGGCCTTCAACAAAATTCAACAGCCCTCTATGCTAAAAACTCTTAATAAACTAGGTATTGATGAAACTTATCTAAAAATAATAAGAACTATTTATGACAAACCCACAGCCATTATCATATCAAATGGGCAAAAACTGGAAACATTCCCTTTGAAAACCAGTACAAGACAAGGATGCCTTCTCTCACCGCTCCTTTTTAACACTGTATTGGAAGTTCTGGCCAGGGCAATCAGGCAAGAAAAAGAAATAAAAGAGTATTCAATTAGGAAAAGAGGAAGTCAAATTGTCTCTATTTGCAGAAGATATGACTGTATATTTAGAAGACCTCATTGTCTCAGCCCAAAATCTCCTTAAGCTGATAAGCAGATTCAGCAGTCTCAGGACACAAAATCAATGTGCAAAAATCACAACCATTTCTATACACCAATAAAAGACAAACAGAGAGCCAAACCATGAGTGAACTCCCATTCATAATTGCTACAAAAAAATAAAATACCTAGGAATACAACTAACAACGGATGTGAAGGACCTCTTCAAGGACAACTATGAACCAAAGAAATAAAAGAGGACACAAATAAATAGAATAATATTCCTTGCTCATGGTTAGGAAAAAATCTATGTCATGAAAATGGCCATATTGCCCAAAGAAATTTATAGATTTGATGCTATTCCCATGAAGCTACCATTGACTTTCTTCACAGAATTAGAAAAACCCACCTTAAATTTCATATGAAACCAAAAAAGAGCCCATATAGCCAAGACAATCCTAAGCAAAAAAAAAAAAAAAAAAAAAAAGCAGCTGGAGGCATCACACTACCTGACTTCACACTATACTACAAGCCCACAGTAATCAAAACAGCATGGTACTGGTACGAAAACAGAGATATAGACCAATGGAACAGAACAGAGGCCTCAAAAGTAACACCAGACGTCCACAACCATCTGATCTTTGACATACCTGACAAAAAACAAGCAATGGGGAAAAGATTCCCTATTTAATAAATGGGGTTGGGAAACTGGCTAGCCATATGCAGAAAGCTGAAACTGGATCCCTTCCTTACATCTTACACAAAAATTAACTCGAGATGGAAGATTTAAACATAAGACCTAAAATCATAAAAACCCTGGAGTAAAACCTAGGCAACCTAGGCAATACCATTCAGGACATAGTCACAGGCAAAGACTTCATGACTAGAACATCAAAAGCAATGGCAACAAAAGCCAAAATAGAAAAATGGGATCTAATTAAACTTAAGAGCTTCTGTACAGCACAACAAACAAACAAAAAATCAGAGTGAACAGGCAACCCACAAAATGGGAGAAAATTTTTGCAATCTACTCAACTGACAAAGGGCTAATACCCAGAATCTACAAAAACTTAAACAAATTTACAAGAAAAAAACAATCCCATCAAAAAGTGGTCAAAGGATATGAACAGATATTTCTCAAAAGAAGACATTTATGCAGCCAACAAACATGAAAAAAGCTCATCATCACTGGTCATTAGAGAAATGCAAATCAAAACCACAATGAGATACCATCTCATGCCAGTTAGAATGGTAATCATTAAAAAATCAGGAGACAACAAATGCTGGAGAGGATGTGGAGAAATAGGAATGCTTTTACACTGTTGGTGGGAGTGTAAATTAGTTCAATGATTGTGGAAGACAGTGTGGCAATTCCTCAAGGATTTAGAACTAGAAATACCATTTGACCCAGCAATCCCATTACCGGGCATATACCCAAAGGATTATCAATCATTCTATTATAAAGACACATGCACACGTATGTTCATAGCAGCACTATTTACAATAGCAAAGACTTGGATCCAACCTAAATGCCCATCAATGATAGATTGGATAAAGAAAATGTGGCAGATATATACCATGGAATACTCTGTTGCCATAAAAAAGGATGAGTTCATGTCCTTTGCAGGGACATGGATGAAGCTGGAAACCATCATCTCCACCAAACTAACACAGGAACAGAAAACCAAACACCACATGTTCTCTCTCCTAAGTGGGAGTTGAACAATGAGAACACATCGACACAGGAGGGGAAAATCACATACCGGGAACTGTCAGGTGGGGGGTAGGGAGTGGGGGTTGGGGAGGGATACCATTAGGAAAAATACCTAATGTAGATGACAGTTTGTTGGATGCAGCAAACCACTATGGCATGTGTATGCCTATGTAACAACCCTGCAAGTTCTGCACATGTATCACAGAACTTTAAGTATAATAACAAAAAACTGGGAAGAAAATAGTGAAAGAGGATGGCAAGAGGTGATCCCTGGGGTGATTGTAAGTGGACAAGGAAGGCAGGACAGTCAGTGTCAGTTTCTCATGACACACAACGAGACAGACTCAATCAGTCATTTCTGGCTTTGAAGAAAATCAGGTGACAAGAGCCAAAAACTGCTGGCTGCCTCTAGAAGTTAGAAAAGGCAAGGGAATGAATTCTTCCCTAGAGCCTCCAGATAAACCCTGGAGCCCTGCCAGTGAGACCCATTTCAGCCTCCCAAACTTTAAGACAATAAACTTGTTTAGTTCTAAGTAACTATGTTTGCAGTAATTTGTTATATCCATAATGGGAAACTAATACACCACACTGAAAAACATGAAATACTTTATCGTGCTGAAGTATTTACATATCTAATTTCCATCTTACACAGTGAGTCAGTCATGTTTATTGGTGAGTACTCAAGACTGAGTCATGTGTATATAATAGATCCTTGATAAATGTTCGTTGAATTAATTAATCTGTGAGGGAATTTTTTTCCTCTAACATTTTTAGAATTTCTTAAAGATTGGATATCAACTAACTTTCTGCATGTATTGAACATCAATTTCTTATAAACAGTTAAATTGTCATTGTTCTCACTTCACTCAGTTTACCATCATATTTTCTATGTATTTTATCTTTTTGAGCTATGTACAATTGTCTCTTCATATCTATGGAAGATTAAATTCAGGACCTCTTGCCAATACCAAAATCCAAGGACACCAAGTCCCTGACATAAAATAATATTTCTTCTATATTATTTTTATATAATCTACACCCATCTTCCTGTTAAATTATCTCTAGATTACTTACAGTATCTCATACAATGTAAATGCTATATATAAATAGTTATACTCTTGTTTAGGAAATAAGAAAAAAATCTATGCATGGTCAATTAGGATACAATTTTTAAAAAGTATTTCAATACTCATTTGGTTAAATCCACAAATGAAGAATCAATGGATATGAAGGGCCAACTGTATTTTATTTTTAAATATACATTTCTAGACCTTTGTCTTTTCCTTCTTCCAGAAAGTCTTAATTCCTGATATAGAATTTTTCGCAACCTCATTTGCTCTTTACTCTAAGGCCCATAAGCCTCTTTACTTAATTCTATCCGTTCCATCTTTGTCCTATATAGGCCTAGTCAATTAATTCTAACTCATTTTAAGATCATTCAGAGAATATGCATTGCTAAGTTTCCTCCTGCCTCAGCCATTCTCTTTAGAAAGGCTGTCTCCTGCCCTGCATTTTGATCTTGGCTTTTATTAAGGTAATTAGGTAAGACATTCAGCATGACACACTCGTTTCATCCCGGATCAATTCCCGATAGTCCTTACAGGTCTTTGGCTTGTCAGCATACTAAAATTTGTCTTCTTCTAAGTATAGGCTTCCCTTAATGGCATCAATCTATTGTTCTTTTTACTGTCCCTGGGCCCCACTCCTGTACTCTGCCACCCTCTTCATATTGTTTTATATGTTTTCCTTTTTTGATTTTGAAAACTTTTTTTCACGAGTGTTTCTCATATTTCAAAGAGTAGTCAGAATTTGAAAGTTTGTTTCTTTTTATAATCTACTGACTATATTGAAGATGAAAAACACAAATGAAAACTAAACAGAGGATAATATCCAGCTCCCTTCTTGGGTACTGAAAAGTAATCTCTCTCCAAGTTTTCACCGTTTACTACAGTGTCATGAAGGTTGCCACCATCAGTGAAATGATGTATCTGTTAGTGGGAGTCATGCATCACTGCTATGTAAGTAAACGGGCAAAAGAATCTGATCATCCTTATCTATTTTCCTGTGATTAATATATATCCACACATACCCATTTAATTTTTTTTTTTGTATTTCCTGATTGCTTGGTGCCTTTTGAAGTAAATACCATTCACTCTCACTAGCTCATTCTTCACTTTTACATCTTCAGCATCATTCATTTTTTCCCCTTTTTTTCTCTATTTTATATGACTTTGCACTTTATTTTATTGTTTCCTATTCTAAGGATAATCTTCATATTTCCAATGTTGGCACTTTTTTTGTTATCACCAGAATGAAATCATCTGGAAGTCAGAAGATTCAGATGAACTATTAGCATCCATTTTGATGTTTATTCTTTGCATACTTTGATTTAAAATTAACTTTTGTTATAGAAAGAGACTCCAAAGCCATGTATCTACTGACTGGCTGTGAGCGACACTTTCTTACTTCGTCTCTTCTCTTTCTACTATTTTCTCGTGAAGATTTAAGTTACCTTAGTTTATGTATCCTTAACATATATTGGTGGTTTTTCTAGTATATACCATATTTGCCTTTTTGGCAGTACAACTAAATGAGCTATCATTTTGGTTTCTGTTTTTACTGTTGTGAGTGTAATTTCTTCCCCCAAAAGATAATAGGCAAGCTTTCTGATGTGGAGCCTGAACTCCTTGCACCTTTGAAGAATGAATTTAAAGACAGGTGAGGTGAGAGGACTGGAGACCATTGCTAACAAATATCATATTGCAGAATATGTCAGTTTAGATACTCCAGCAAGTAGACACCTGTATCCGTTGTAAAATCTAAGTTTAAGCTGGGTATAGTAGCTCATGCTTATAGTCCCAGCTACATGAGAAGCTGACACAAGAGGATGTCTTGAGCACAGGAGTTTGAGGCTGTGGTGAGCAATGACTGTACCACTGCACTCTACCCTGGGTGATAGAGTGAGACCCTGTCTCTAAAAATGCAAAAAAAGGTACAAGTTTATCTTGTTAATGATAAAGGAGAGAGGCAACAGGGGTAAGTAGGGAGAGCCTCGAGACTGTGATGTCTGACTTATGTGAGTGGGAAAAAACAAAGAAGAATTGGATAAGAAGAGCCTCAAAATCCAGTGCAGCTCTAAGAAAGTCCTTTCTAGGCCACTAGGGAACCACAGAATTAAGACTGTACATTAGAAAAGTCCAGCATTGAGCAGGAACGGCCAGCTCAAGGATCTCTGCCATGCTAGGTCATTGGCCAGGGGCAGACTGAAGACAGTGAGACACTGATGGACACGGGACTGGATTCTAAAGGTACAGCAGCTGGAGGCTCACTAACCACACTCCTTGCAGCATGTTCTGTGTTGGAGTCTGAGTAGTACACTTCCATGGCTACCATATGGAGCCCCAAGCAGAAGCTACTGGCCACGCAGCTGACAATCATCAGCTAATGTTTTGATGTTGGAGAAAAGTCTAAGCTGAAAGTTGAACTAACGTGAGCTGAAGTTCAAGATTTCCTGAAGTCTATGCTCTTACTACAAGATTATAGGAAATGGTGGAGACATAGAACCCAGGCTCGTTGAGGAAAGAATGTAAGACACTACAGAGTTCAGACTCTATGCCAGGAGATTTGCAGCAAGGGAATCTAGAGGTGAGTCTGTAGTCGATGGAGTATTCTTGTGACAATGTATCTGTGGGGACTCCCAGAGTAGGGCGCTTCACTGGAAAACAAAAACCAGAGATTGAGAGCAGCATGAAATGGCAAAAGAAGAAACAGAATGATGGGTGACTTCTATGGACACAAGCCAGGGTCTATGTTAAAGCCCCACAAAAAGACAAACTTAAAAGTAAGTGGAAGTGAATTTACTACAGCCCAGTGCAAAAGGGGTCTCAAAGCTGGTTAGGCTGCATGTAGGGAATAAAAGCAATATGGCCTTTACTGTATCTTAATGTTGCGGGGTGAAATCAGTACTTTTGATGTGTGAGCAACCAGGGTGATGTGTGCCATGGGGTATGATCTCACGCCAACCACAACTGCCACCTCCTTCCCTGTAGCCTCTCTGCTCTTTGGTGCCATCCTTCTGCCCTATGGACTATATTGCTGCATTGTCCATAGGTATCCTTTCAAACCACTGACAAGCTCTTCTACGTGACTCATTTTCCATACCACTCTGCTGCTCATCTCATACAAATCCCTAATGTCCAACAGTCTTCTCCTTTTCTGGAATAAGGGGCACCGCAACTTCATGTGAGCATCTTTTCCAAAATCATGTCCTTCAGGAGAACTTTCAGAGCTTTTGTGACACCATTTGTTGTCTTGTTATTGTTGCTGTTGTTTCCTTATCTGGCAGTCCTCTCATTCTCAGACTGCATAAACAGTCCAGGATTGAGGATTTGCAGAAATGAGTAGGTGGCTAAGCAGGCACAGCTTCAAACTGCACATGAACTGTGCCAGTCATTAAGTTATTGCCCCTCAGCTCAAAACCTCACCTTTCTTTTATTTTGTGACACTGGAGCTCCGACTGTGCAAATCATTTCCCCTTTGCCAGTTAGATCAATGTTAGACTTTGCCAATAGGTTGCCGGAGGCAGAGTGCCTACCTCCATGAGAAAGAAAGGTCTTTCCTTCTTCCTCATTTTATTTTCCCTGTGGCAGGGAATGGATCATCAGCTCATCCGAGCAGAATTCAAGAAAGCAGTAGCAGCTCTCACAGTTCTGCACTGTGGGACTTCCAACAAGTTTATTTTTCCCTAGAGTGGCAGGCAGTGTATTTCTATAACAGACATATCCTCTACTCATAGGACTTTTAACTTTCTTCTTTACTCCCACTCGATTCAATCTTATGGGTGGTAGCTGCTTAACGCAGTTGCTACCCTTATTATACCTTACAAGCCTCCTTTTTTTAGGTTTACCATCATTTACCTAGTTAATAATTCTTTATAGTAAACTTCCTCTGTTCAAGTTACTGATATAGTTTCTGTGTCTTTACTAGAGCCTGACTGATTCGTGGACCCACTAGTTTCAATAATATTCTGAACTCAGTAGACCTACTCTGAAACTCAGACACATTTCTCCCATACTATGTGTTCCGCTGTCTCTCCCTTCAATCCAGCTTGCTTATGAGACCCACAGGGTACATATGTCTCTGAATTTCAACTGCAGAAGAGTTCAATTACATTCCACAAAGACATTAAGTATCATGAAAGTTAGTACAGCTGCGCAACATCTTAAGTGTCATTAAGCATTTCTTACAGGTAAAGAGCCTCCTAAAAGTAAATAAGACAAAAATAATCAATGTGGATAAAAAGATAACCTTAATCCTCCATAAACATCAAAAAGATGAAAGGATATTAACTTTTTGCCAATAAATGTGAAAAGTTAGAGTAGAAAATTTTTCAGAAAAAAATACAGCTCATGAATATCAACTCAAGACCAAAAGCTTGGGTTTTAACTGTTAAAAAATTGAATCAATAATTCAACATCTAGCCAGGCATGGTGGCACCTGCCTGTAATCTTAGCACTTTGGGAAGCCCAGTTGGACAGATCACTTGAGCACAGGAGTTTGAGACCAGCCTGGAAACATAGTAAACCCCATCTCTACAAAATACAAAAACTAGCTGGTCATGGTGGTGTGCACCTGTAGTCCCAGCTACTGAGGAAGCTGAGGGGGGAGGATCACCTGAGCCTGGAAAGGTCAAGGCTGCAGTGACCCAAGATCATGCCACTACACTCCAGCCAGGGCAACTGAGTGAGATCCTGTCTCAAACAATAAACTCAACATCTTTCCATATGAAAGTTCCAGATTCAGGTGACTTCAACAAAGTACAGTCATGCACAGTCAAGAAACAAATATGTTAATCTTGCCAAAATAATTTCAGAGAATAGAAAAAGTAGGATCACTTCCCAATTTACGTGTAAGGTTAGCGGTCTAAGACACCTGTGGGGCAACACAGCAATAGCAGTCAATAGAGAGGAAAACACTCAGCAGAAAGACTGCAGAACAGCCGTGTATTGTAAGTGGTTCTCAGATCCTGAACACCACATACCAAAGGAAAGCAAAGAAGGGCAGGCTTTGGAACTGGGAGTCAAAAACCTGACAAGGACCATATACAGGTTAATAGCACCCAAGAACATTGATGTAAAATCCGTTAAAAAAAAAAGTGTTAAAAGAAATATACTAACTAGATAATACTTGACAGACACCAAAAAAAGCATTTAATAAAAATCAATTAATGGTTAAAAAAAAACTCTGCACAAATGAAGAATAAGAAAAACTACCTTTAACTAGTAAAAGATCTCTACCAAACCCTATAGGAACTATACTTAATGGTGAGACACTGAACATTTTCCCTTTAAGAACAGGAACAAGTCAAGAGTGCTTCTTATTGTCTCTGCTATGTAATATTGTACTGGAGTCCTCAGCCCAGTAACACACAAGTTGTTTCTCAAAATGTATGTAACTCTTCACTGCAAGTGGCATGGCTTTGTTCCAAAGCCCCAAAAGTTTGCTCTGCAGTTCTCCAGTGGAAGCTTTCTACCAACAATACCCTGAATACCATGCCATTTCTAGAACCCCAGAACATCCACCAGGTATTGTGCTTTCTGTGGCCTGACAGAGGTGGAGCATCTGACTGTGGGAGACCAAGTAGTCATCTGTCTGTAATTCACTATTATGAACTGGATCCTGCCAGAACAACAAAAGTCAAAAATTCGAGCAAACCCAGCAAAAATCCACCTTAACATGGAGGATGTATGTCTCAAATCAGGCATGAGCAGAACTAGTATCCACCACTGTTTCTCCAGAATTCTTCTTTTAGTTCATTGTTACGAATATATGGTGCATCCCATCTATCCATAAGCTGAAGGAGGAGTAAAACGTCTGAGATTGGTTTACAGATTTATAGATTAAAGTGTAGGCTTGATACACAGGTGCAAGACTAGAACTTCACTCAGGGGTGAGTACAAAAGACAGTGGAAAGCCAGCAAATTTCTATCTTTAAAAATCACTCGTGATTTTCCAAAATAAAGGCACAGAAATAAATTATTTCTTTGCTAATTTTTTCTGAGCCTCCCAGCTGCACTCTTGCTGGGTAGAGCTTCCAGTGGTATCTCTGGTCACTTTGTGTGGAAAGAGAAATGGCCCAAAGTTAAAATACATACTAACTCAGGGGCAATGGCAAATGGCCTGGCCTATTGATAGTGGACCTAAGAGGAAGAAGTCTGAAAGATAGATGTGGGACAAAGAGTTTTGAGATAGATGCATGTGGATGAACATGTAGGACCGTGCTGAAAGTGGGAAGGTCTTTGTACCACATGTTAAAGCCTATCAGAGAACACTGACTAAGAGGCACTACATGACCAAGTAGATAAAATGTTTCAATCAGTTGATATAATTCAACCTCTATTATTGGCAAACCAGTGTTGACACAACAAATACATCAAAAAATTGGCCATGGCAACAGAGAAGGAAATTACACATAGGCTCAACAGCATGAATTACTGCTTGCCCAATGTGATCTAGTTACTATTGCTGCCTACTGTCCAATCTGCCAGCAAGGGGCATCGAGTACCCAGTATGGCACCATTGCTTAGGGAGACCAAAGAACCACTTAGTGGCCCATTCCATGCTTGAAAAATAAATATCTTCCAGGTAGAGGTTTGTCTTTTCTGATCTCTGGGCCGCATTCAGTGCCACAATCCTAAGATGTATAGAAGGCTTAATCCACTGGCATGGCATCCCAAATGACATTTCAACAGACCAGGATCCACTTTACAGCAAAGGAGGTGCAAGAGTGAGCCCACAATCATAGGATTCACTGGTTCTATCACATACCTCACCACCCAGAAACTGTCAGCCATCACTGGAAACTCCTGTGCAAAGCATAGCTGCAGTACCATTTTGCAAGCAATACTTTGCAAGAATTTACATCATCTGTCATATGCAGTATAGGCATTGACACGAAGACCTTCATTTCACTCTGTGCCTCCAAGAGAAAGAATACATAGGTTCAGAAGTGAAGAGCTGGAAGCAGAGTTGCTCTACTTCCCATTATTCCCAGTGGTATATTGGAAAATTTGAGCTTTTGGGACTGGCTATCCTAAAAAAATTAAAAAGTCAAATAACAGTGACAAAAAAAATTGCAGTAGCAAACTAATTTTTAAAAATTTTTTAAAAATAACAGTTACGCTGACCACCAATCCTCTTTATTATACTGTATCAGGTAAACTAAAAGATAGTTCCTTTCTTCAATGCCAAAACTAAGAAATCCTCAGTTGAGGGAGCCAAATTTTTTTTGGGTCTCTAATGATTTTTTAAAGATAAAGACACAGAAATAAATTGTTTGTGTTAAGTTGTTCTGAGCCTCCCATCTCCAAGCAAGCATATTACAAGACCACCCCACCATACTGGGAAGTCCATTTATCTTGGAACTATGCTTATGTGAGTCCACTATATTTATTCTGATCTTTCTCACATTTGTTCAAGAACAGATGAAACAATACCATGTTTAACCAAGGTTAAATTACAGAAGCAAAAAGCTAATAATGTGTGTATATATACAGGTCAATACATGTCTTACTAAATACATGTGTGCAAACCCATGTGTATGTACACTTCTCTATTCCTACTCCTCCTGTCAAATTACCCCTCCACTGATGACTGCAGAGCTCTCACACAAACTGGCTATTGCCTCTACTGAAGAGCTGTATTGAGCTTCTGATTTCTCTGTCTTAAGATCTATACTGAAATCATCTTATTCTCTCAACATGTTTTACAATGACCACTTTCCCTCTTCTGGTTGTTGAAACTGAGAGGCTACATAGGAGTTTGGCTTTGGAGTCAAACGTGGGTTATTGGCCTAGATTGTATATTTGCTCACCTATAGAATGGGGATTTTGCCTGGACAACATAGTAAAACCACATCTCTACAAATATTAGCCAAATGTGGTGGCACACAACTGTGGTCCCATCTACTCAGGTGGCTGGGATGGGAGGATTGCTTGAGCCCAGGAGGTGAAACTGCAGTGAGCTATGCTGATGCCACTACATTCTAGCCCAGGTGACAGAGTGAGCCCCGTCTCAAAAAAGTATAACCAAGTAAAATGAAGCTAATACTACCTACCTTTGGAGTTTATAGGGGTTTTGATTGGTATATTTTTTGACACAGTGGAATGAAATGTATGTAGAAGTTCTTAGCACAGTGCCTAGTGTGCTGGAAATGTCAATATGTAGTAGCTGATAATATTGAGATATTGATCCATCCCATGGTGAGACGTTGGGTCTCCTAATATTATCAGAAGACCGAAAGCTTCACAAACCTTACTGCTACATTTCAAGATAATTCTCATCACTTCTACACAACTTCACTTACTTCAATTAAATGATCCTAAAATGTTTTCAACAGAGTAATAATTTCAAATTTGAAAGCATAGTGTGATGAATGCCCATAAATACTCTACCTACGTTCAAGAATTATTTGCCACATTTACTTTAGTGTTTTCTCTCCTTCTATACATTTTTTCCTAGTGAAACATTTGAAACTATGAAACATGTTACCTTTTAACTACAAAAAATACTGTGACAGGCTTCTCTAAATGAATATTTGAGGATAAAGTCTGCAGTGAGGAACAGAACAGGACCTCTCCTCCCCCATCTCAAACACGTAGCTTCCTGAACCACATGTGCTTTGGGGTCAGACTGTGCCTCTCCTCATAGAATAAATAGCTCTCCAGGACAATTGCACTGGCTTAACTCTAAGGGCTGTATTAACGCCTAACTCCAGGTTATTGTGAATGCAAAACTGGTTGCTGCAGCAAATGCCTGTCGTGATTATCTAGTATGCACCCATGAGATGAAAACGATGGGGTGTTCTTCAGAGTGTTGTTTTCCTCCCATAACCAAGCATATTATTGATTGAACGTACTTGGTGAGATTGAGTGACTGCATGAGATTTCCGAGCAGCACTGAGGCTCCTCTCCCTAAACAAAACCCAACACTGCCCCAGGCTCCTAACTTTACTTTTCACTAACTAGCCAAAGCATTGCACACATCTCCATTTTTAAATAAATATAAATAAAATTAAAAATAGTGCTGTTTGTTGAACACCGTTTTTTGCTAAGCTTATCCTAGGTTTGATGGAATTTGTTGTGATTTCTTTTGTTGTTATGCATGTACTGTGCATAAATTCCAGGCCACAAACTCAGGTACAAGTAAATCTTCATTTTTTTCTATATAACTCAAGTTAATATCTGCTTTGAGACCTCATTCTCCAGAAGTGGCAAAAATATCTCCAGCAGTTTACAATTTTCTCATATTTTTTTCCTCTCCCCACTCCAGGGAAATAATTTTCCTGTCCAGGAGCATGAAACAGAAGAGAAGCTCAATTGGCTCATTCTTGTGATATTACTTCTTCCAAGTATTTGGTCTGCTGAAGTTTTATTGTTACTCTCCCTGAGGCCACGAGCCTTTGGAGACCAGAAATTGTTCTTTTTTTCTCCACCTTTGCTTTTCTCCTACTATATCATTCCCTAGAAAACATAGGAACAAAACGGCATAGATGCTTGAATAGGGAATAGAACAAATGGGAGAAAATGATTACTATTTCAAAAATAATACCCTGCCACTCATATACTTCCTCCAGTTGTGATTGTGTCAGTTAGGGCTGTTAGGTATAAGAACCCTGGATGATTTAAACAGAAGAATATGAATTATATGATGTCGGCAGTTCACAATATCTCAGGAAGGCTGGAAGAACCAGACTTGGAATGCAGAAATAAGAATGGCATTCCAAAATACATAACTAAATTGGTTTATCCCATGAAGATACTGCCACCTCTGGGCACAGACATGAACGTGTGTCCCAAACACTACCAAGACTAGACACAGGGCATTACAGCTCCTGGAAGCTGATATAGCTTCTCCTGCTACCTTTTCCTCACCAGAATGGATTTGGAGATATCCCTGCTTCTTGATATCTCTAGTTTCTGAGTCAGAAGTCTATAGTGGGACTTTGGTAAGCAGAAGATGGCCTAGAAGGCAGCCTGGTGACGCCCTAACAGCAAGAAAGACTGGGAAAGGAGTTTCTGCTTCAATGATGGGGTCAGTGTAGCTTTCCACTGTGATGCCTAAGAAGGATAATTCCCTAAACAGTGTATTTGACCCTGTTTGCAGCACAGACTTCCCATACTCTAGGCCCTGGTTATGTGCCCCATTTCCCTGCCGAAGCAGCCCAACACAGCTCACATGTTTCTAAGGACCATAAAGACCACCACTGCCACTGCTGCCTCACCTCCTACTGCCATCGTCTCTGCACATCCCCACCCGCTTCTGAGGCAGAGGCTAGGCTTTGACATCTCTAGAATGTGCATCAAGGAGAAAACTCAACCTTTCCAGTATCCTGGCTCCTCTAGGGGCTACTTGGAAAAACCACATCACACGTTCCACAAAGACAGGGCGGTCTCAAAGGGCTGTTTTTCACCAATAAGTAAGAAGAGGTAGAAAGAACTGGTAAAGTGCTTGCTATTCTTTTCCTGAACAAACTTTTCTGAGGTCCAGTGGTCCTATAAGGCCTCTCTGGAAGCTTTCTTCAGGGCCAAAAGCACCTAAGTAGTATGTTTTTGAGTTTGGTAACACACTTCTTTGTGTTCCCTTTCCCTCCTTTCCTGCCTCACTCTCCTTTCATTTTCTCTCTTACATCCCCCTGAGATTTCAATAAAGTGCTGGCAGGTATCTTAGTTAGGGATACTGACATACCATAGACTGGGTAGCTTATAAACAACACAAATTTGTTTATCACAGGTCAGGATGCCAGAGAGTCAAAATCAAGGTGCCAGCAGATTTGGTGTCTGGTGAGGGTACACTTTCTCTTTCAAAGATAGTGCCTCTTCACTGTGTCTGCTCACAGTCAAAGGGGCAAACAAGCTGAATAGGGCCTATTTTATAAGGGCACTAACTCCATTATAAGGGCACTAATTTTGTCACCTCCTAAAAGGCCTTAGTTTCCAATACTATCAGCCTTGAGGGTTAGGATTTAAACATAGGAATTCGTCAGGGACACAAATGTTCAGACCCTAGCAGCAGGTAAGCTTTGTCTCGAGTGCTGTGTTCCAGGGAACAGGCTGAGTAAAACACATGTATGAGGGAGAACACAGCATTACAAAACGCACCACACTCACCATAACTCTGAAAATTAGGTCCATTTTACAGATGAGAAAAACTGAGGCTCAGAAGCATTAAATCATTTCTCAAAGCTGACACTACCAGTTAGTTACAAAGCCAGAATTTGAAATCAAGTCAGAACGCCTCTGCAGCTCACATTCTTTTCACTACACTGGATTCATTGCCCGAGTTCCACACTGCACAGCCCTGGGGAGACAATGTGAAGATAGGAAGAGTCCTTACTTTCTTCTATGGTAAAGCATCTCAAATTGAAGTCTATGACAAGAACATGGTTTATTTTTTTTTCCCACAACCTCATCTATCAGGACACAGATAAGTCTGTGTGCTTACCCGACCCACTTTCCCAAACACACTCGCATTTTCTTTTCTGCAGAGTCAGAGAGCTGGCAGAGCTGTCGGGTGGGTTTAGCTTTGAAAAAATAGCACTAGCAGACCAGGCCTAGTGGCTCACACCTGTAATCCCAGCACTTTGGGAAGCCAAGGTGGGCAGACCACCTGAGGTCAGGAGTTCTAGACCAGCCTGGCCAACATAGTGAAACCCCATCTCTACTAAAACTACAAAAACTAGCTAGGTGGGGTGGCAGGTGCCTGTAATCCCAGCTACTTGGGAGGCTGAGGCAGGAGAATTGCTTGAATTCAAGAGGCAGAGGTTGTAGAGAGCCAAGATTGTGTCATTGCACTCCAACCTGGGTAACAAGAGTGAAACTTCATTTCAAAACAAAGAAAGAGCGCTAGCAGAGTTAATAGTCTGGGACACTTACCCGCTTTTAGGGAATGTTTTAGGAATAGGAAACAGGATTGAAGTGCTGTGAAAGAGCCTCTTGATTTCTGAGGCAGCTTTATGTTGGGATTTTCCACTTAGAGTTTGAAGTCAGATACACAGGGATCCAAATCTGGTTCTGCCACTCAACGACCAAAGGCAAACCACCTAAATCTTTGTGATTCAATTTGTTCATCTGCAAAGTAGGGGTAGTTGCAGTCTCATTTAGCCCATTGCTAGGTAGTAAATGTACATTTAAAAAAATGTTATCCGTGTTATTAGACCTAAGAGGAAAATCATTATGAAAGAACCTAGTTATCTTTTGACCACCCTCCTACATATTGCTAATGCCCACTCTGAAAGCTCCAGTAGAATTCAGAGCATTTCACTCCTCGGCATCCTTGCAAGATGAGAGCACAATACCTAGCTTCCACCTGTCGTAAATACCCATACAGGACTTAAATTTGGAAATGAGTAACCTAAGAGAGAACCTCTGAGTAGGATATCATTTTGCTGACACAGGTGACAAGTGTGGGGAAACACCTTGAGGGGAAAAGTAAAACTGATACCCTGGTCTATCACTGTAGCAAAATCAAAGTCCTGGCATCCAGAGAACAGGTGATGATAGCAATACCAGGGAAGTTTTCGCGACATATCTGTTCCAGACTATGGTTATGGGTGTTGATTCTAAAAGTTCAGCTTAGCTTCAGCCTGTTTCTCTAAACCTGCATTGCAATTTATTTCAAGACTACCAAATGGCTTTTTAAAAATTCCTTTTTCCTGCTTAACAGAACCAGAACGTATTCTTTGTTTGCAAATAACAAACCTTCCGGAGTCAGGAGAGCTAACATATCACACCATGGTCAAGATACCCTTACATCCATCATAAGTGTTTTAATTTTATAGATGAGGAAACTAAGGCTTAGAAAGGTTAAATGACAAAAATCCTAATTTAAGTCACATCCCATTAGTCTTCAAACTGAAGATCATGTCTTGACTTCTGTTTTCCAAAGAAGCCTCATGCAGGTGTGCAACCTAATAAACCCAAAGCTTTCCCGGGAATCTACACTTCTTTATTGGGATTTTTCTCTTCGCAATCACGGAATGAGATAACCTTAGAGGGTGAGATAGAACATCTGATTCCAAGAAGTTGGAAAATGCTTATTTGTGAGTATTAACATTAAGCATCAAAAAGATTATAGTTCTTTCCTGTAAGAGGACAAGGAGCATTTGTGTGCTAGAGGCTGAGAAGGGAGCAGCACATTGCTACCTGATTAACTTCTAAAAGGCTTGGATGGCCCAGTAAATACAGGTGTATTTGAAACAACTTTTTTTGAATGTCCACAAAATCTATTTCTGAATGTACTTTTTAAAACTCCAAATAGCAAACTTCTCCAACAGTAAGATAAAGTTAACACTTTGTATTTACTTTTGATATGCCAGGAAATTCTACTTTTATTGTTCAAAATTTGATGCAGAACATAATTAGCTAGCTGTCTAGAATAGCCAGGAGGTGTTACAATATTTCTGAGCAAGATATTTGGAAAATTCAGAACACATTACCTCTAGGCAATGAAATTTCAACTGACGAAAACTGAAATCTCAACAATGAACAGCATAGTTTTATTCTATCTCCTTGAGTTGTCCTACAATAACTAGTAAAAACTACCAACAGATTACTTTTTATTTAGTTTTGATGTTTGCCTTCTTCATAACTCTCTTACATAAGTTCCATATGAGTAGAGAACACATATTATAGAGAAATTGTATCATTTATTGTACTCTTAGTATACCATCAGGTGCTGTGCTAAACACTTCACATGTATTCATACGTATTGAGACAGGGTGTTACTGCCACCCAGGCTGAAGTGCAGTAGCGCAATCATGGTTCACTGCAGCCTTGACCTCCTAGCCCAACCAATACTCCCACCTTAGCATCCCAAGTAGCTAGAACCACAGGTGTGCACCACCATGCCTGGCAAATTTTTAAATATTTTGTAGAAACAGGGCCACCCTATGTTGCCCAGGCTAGTCTTGAACTCCTGGCCTTAAGAAATCCTCTGACCTTGGCCTCCCAAAACACTGGGTTTACAGGCATGAGCCAGGATGCCCAGTCATGTATTCATGGTGAATCCCTACAAACATCCTATGAAGTAGGTACAGTTCTATAAGTGAGCCAAAGGTGACCTCTGTGGGTTATTTCTTCACTCCAAGCTAAGACTCATTAGCTCAAAAGCCCTTTGCTACCAAACTAAAGTTTGTAGACTTCTAATTAATCCAATTAATCTAAAAGGTAAAGCAGCACAATTGGGGTTGTACCTTGGCTCTTTAAACTCTTAATCCAAGGCTCTCCTACCAATCCAAGCTCCACCTACCTTTTCTGACCCCAGATGTATAATCTTCTCAAAAACAGAATAGATTAACATAGGGAAAAAAAAGAATTGACTATATTTGAACAACAATCACAACATATTAATGTAACAAACTTTTCATTTCAATTTTCTCATTTTATCTTCATTTTATACTTATTTGATCACAACTGGTTTATGTTTCTTCCCTAGAGGGATCAATGTATCATATTCATTGATCTTTTTACTCTGCTTCAGCAGCAGAAAAAAAAAAGAAATTTACTGTATTTTCAAATTCTATCAAGTGTATATATACTATCTAACACATATGTATCTGTGTATAGAGAGAGAACGTATGTATTAATACCTAAAACTTTTAAGCTCAATGTCAAAAAATAAGAATTTTATCTAGATTACAGAGCTTTTTTAATCTCCTTTTTGCCCTACTCCTGAGAACAAGAACTGCTTGACAGTAAGACTAGAAAGCTCACCCTCTGAGATGGCAGGTGCAGCATAGCACCTCAGGCTCTGGATTATCTCAGGCTCCTGCTCTTATTTCTAGTCTTCACCAGAATTTCCTTCACTACAGCCCTTAGCCAGAAGTGAAGCATAGGTAATAGAATTGATAGATAAATAGGTAGATAATAGATGACAGATAGATAGCATATGATAAATAGCACACAATAAATGGATCTTCTAAGAGACAAAAGACTATTTTGGAACTCTAATTTTAAAAACTTCTTGCATTTTTGTCTAAAAATACCATGTCCTATCTAAGGACTGTTTTCTGGAGAGCAATTTGGACAAGCCAGTAATCTCACAAAAACAGACTGATTATTATTTTGCTAGCAGTGTCTGAACCTTATTAGAGACAAAACTAGGTCCAGGCAAATTAGATAAGCACTAAGAAGTTTGGCAGGCTTGGGAGTAACAGGTGATGTCCAGGACAAGAAATAATAATTACTAGCGGATCCAAATGCCACAATGGTCCCTTGGTCAGAGTGGGAGCTTATGGGTATCAAGTGAGAGACTTTAGGTATCAATTTGCTTAACAGTTGGCATGGTGACTACATAGACATATTACATAGTTATTGCTCATTTTACAAGTCTATACCTGTATAGTAAATAGACTAAGCCACTGCAAAATTCCCACAGCTCTCTAACCCAATGGAGTGAGACTTGTATCATAAAAAGCCAAGAGAAGCCCCTGGAATTTTCCTTTCTTACCACAATGATAAGCTAAATGTAGTATCTCATCCACTGAGTCATTTCAAAGATTAGTGCTGCCATCTAAGGTTTTGCAAGATTCAGAGATTGAGTCCTTTTATATCTCAGGTTTACCTGCCTATTTGTACTATGCACAATAAGGATGAATATTTCAGAATGACAGTGGATTATTGTAAACTATCAATTGTGGCTACCATTCCAGATGCAGTCTCTTAGAACAAACTAATACATCCCTCAGCTCCTGGAATGTGCTATTATTCTGATATCTGCTTTTTCTCTAACCCCAAAATCAAAACAATACCAAAAGCATTTCATTTTTATTTGTCAGGGTCAGTGAATGAAACTTCCATTAATGCACAAGACACCATGCTAGTCCACTATATTGATGACACACTCAAAATCTGGTAAACAGAAAGTATTAGATTCCCTAGAAGCCCTAGCTGGAATATACCCATTCCAGAGGAGAGAAAAATGCCATAAAAATGCATAGCACCCAGGATCTAGACATGTCAGGATATCCACTTAAAAATATTCACTGCCACTAAGAAAGAGATACAATTCTAGTTTCTAGGTATCCAGTGTCTAGAACATGACATAAACATAATATCCTCTCTAAAGAGGGCACTACCATTAACAAAGGGTCATATCCCCCTTAGGCCTCTATGAATTTTGAAGGCAACATAAAACAAAGTGGAATTACTGCTCAAAAATTAACAGGCAATCCAGATTGTCGCTAGTTCGGAGTGAGGCTTGGAGGAAGAGATGGTGTAGACTGCAGTATAAGCAGCTCTGTTACTTGGCCCTTATGAGCCAGTAGACTCAAAGACACTTTAGGTACCTTCAGCTGATCGAGTTACACTATGGGGACTATGGCGAGACTCACTGGTAGAATCACAGCAGATGCTTCCAGGGTTTTTGAAACAAACAAGGCTTTGACTTAATATCAGACCCAGTTAGAGACAAAATATCTGGCTTTAAGACATCAAGGAAGAGTACACCCTGAGTTGCTTCATGAAATGGTTATTTTATCCAACCCATAAAGTAGGCTGTTCTGTATCAGCCAAGTATTAATACAAGTACCAGAAACTGCTGTGTTTGTCTGTTTGCATTGTTTTAGAGGAATATGAAGCTGGGTAATTTATAAAGGAAAGCGGTTTATTTTTGCTCCCAGTTCTGCATGCTATATAAGAAGTCTGGTGCGTATGCTTCTGGTGAGGGCCTCAAGGAGCTTACAGTCATAGCAGAAGGCAAAAGAGGAAGCTGGCATATCACACGGCGAGTCAGGAAACAAGAGAGAGGGAGGAAGTGCCAGGATCTTTAAAGCCATCATATCTCGTGTAAACTCACATAGCGAGAACTCCCTCATTACTGCAAGAACAGCACCAACTCAATCATGAGGGATCTGCCTCCATGATCCAAACACCTTCCTCTACGCCCACCTCTAACACTGGAGGTCACATTTCAACAAGAGATTTGGAGGGCACGAAATATCCAAACCACATCACCTCCCTAGGTATTTTATGCAGGATGGAATTTAACATAGAAAATGCATTATTCTAAAATCACTGGAAATGTTGGAAGGAAGAGTTCTAGCATATGCCTCCAAAAATAACTATTTGAACACTATGTACTTGATCACTAAGGTAGCAAATTCCTCTGAAACTGCTACTTACACAATTAAAATCAAGAACGCTCAGTAGAGGGAAGGCTATGCATGTGTAGAACAGGGAACATATGGAAAATCTCTGAACCTTCCTCTCAATTTTGCTGTGAACCTAGAACTGATCTCAAAAAATAGGCTTAAAAAAAGCAAAAAAAAAAACAAACTCAGTAATAACTGCAAGCCCAGCATCACAGAGCCAAATTTAGAAAGCCCCCGCTGCAGCAACCACCACCATCAATGTCTCTCAACACCCAGACACTGAAAATTAAACACTCTATTACTTCTAGAGGAAGAACTTCTGTCTCCATCAACTAGTTTCCTGGCAGAAAACAGCAAAAAGAAACAGAAGATGGCTTTTGTCTCACTTCTTTCCAAACCTGTATGATTGCATCCTATCAAACTAGTTGCAAAGGAGCCTGGAATATGTAGATTTTTACCTTTATAGTTTCAGCAGGTCAGGAAGCCACTCTTAAAGAAGGGCAGAGTGCAGTCTGAGTGAACAAATTAACCTCATGCAGTATTATGGGAATTACTATATACAAGATAAAATTTGAGCAGGTCCTAAAGGTAAAATTAAATTGCGTGAGCAGATGGCTTATACTGCCAGTGACCTATTCTTGCAGAACTACTGAATAGGTCACTGCCAACCCACACCCAAAGCTTCATAAGGAGTTCCCTCACAGGTAAACCCCAAGGACAAGAAACTCCTTGTGTTAGTCTGTTTGCACTATTATAAAGGAATATGAAGCTGCCCAGCTTAGTGTACATCTGAAAGGATTCAAGTAGCAGCTATGTGTGAATCCACTACACTCCAGGGGGATGTTGGGCCACACTTGAGAAACTATGCCTGTACTGAGATAAACAAGCTGTTGCCTTTTCTTTCACTGACAGATGCTATGAATCTTTTGTTTCATTGATAACCAATACAGGCTTTCAACTTGTTATATGGGTTCACTCATAATGATCTCCTCCGTCTGATTTAATTTTATATGTAGAAGTTATTTTTTATTATATATGCCAGTTCTGTTTCTCTGAATGATTGCCAATATACTTTCACATCCTCTAAAAGTTACATTCTTATACTTGTGTTATGACCCCTTTTCCCTCTGTGCTCCTCAGCACTTTGTTCACACTCTAAAGCTAACATTACATCATTTCACAATTATCTGCATACAGGCTTACCTATCTAATTAGATTCTGAAATGCATCAGGGCAATATTAGGGTTTTACTCATCTTTCAACTTTCTAGTAAGGCATTTGTTATGGAACATTTCAAACATTTGCACAAGTAAAGAGTAATATAATGGACTCGATCCACCTATCACCCATCTTAAACAGTTCTTAATTTGTGAGCCATCTTGTTTCATCCATGTTTCCACCTACTTTTCCCCTCCTCCAGGTCATTTTGAAACAATTCCTGGACATCAATCTCTCTTCCATACATATTTCAACATGTTTCTTTATAAAATGTAATTCCATCAGCCCTGCTAAATACTTATATAATTAACATCATTAAATATCCAGTGAGTACTCACATCTGTTTCAAAAATATATGTTACTGGCCAGGCACAATGGCTCATGCTTGTAATTCCAGCACTTTGGGAGGCCAAGGTGGGACGATCTCTTGAAGGTAGGAGTTTGAGAATAGCCTGGACCACAAAGTGAGAACCTGTCTCCTAACAATTTTTTTTTTAATTAAAAATATAAATTTTACTGTCTCTTTAACTGAATCAGGATTGAAGTAAGACCCACAAACTTCAAATGGTATATATGTTTTTATTTTTTAGATAGGGTCTTGCTATGTTGCCCAGGCTGTTCTCCAACTTCTGGGCTCAAGTGATCCTCCTACTTCAGCCTCTTGAGTAGCTAGTACTGACGGAATGTATTAACTTCTCTTTCCGAGTCCACAAGAGGTGTGGTTTCAAAGGCAAGAACCTCCCAGGGACATGCCTGACCTGCTTTCTTTCACATCTCCATTTAGGAGCCTAGCGTTCTTTGTCTAACTTTCCCTAGCATGGGAAGGTAGGCTGCCCAGGTGAGCTCCCTTTGTTTAGTAAGCCCACGGAAGAGCTATGGGAGGACTTTGGGCTGGGCAACCAATCAGATGTCAGAGTCAAAGATCAATCACTCTAGTGGAAGTTTGAAGGAATTCCTCTCATCGGACAAGAACTTGAATGGGGCGGGAGTAAATCCGGGGTTAAAATCCCCCTGCCACTTACCTGTGCGACTGGATCACCTCCTACGACAGCATGGGAGCCTCCTCTCTCTCTCCCTATTTCTCTCTCTCTCTCTCTCTCTCTCTCTCTCTCTGCCTAATAAATCGCTTTTCTGCAGAACTCTTTGGGTCTGACATTTACTTGAACGAGCCCACCACACCTTCAAGGCCTCTTCCCCCATTCCTGGGGCAGGGGACACCAAGAGCCTGGAATACCCGGTTACAGTGCTACCAGCGCCTGTCCCATGCCCTGCTAGCATGTTTCTTTTTTAATCCATAGAGTTCCTCTCTCCTATGCTTTTTATTTTTACAATTTCTGTGTTGAAAATAAACAGCTCATCTGTCTTGTAGTTTCCCACAGCTAAGCTTTTACTGATTATATCACTGTTGTCATTTAAGACATTTTTTGATCCCTTGTATTGCCTGTAAATTGATAAGTCTAAAGAGCTAATAGATTCAGGTTAGAATTTTTGACAATACTACTTCAAAGCAGTAATATTGACCTCTATTACAAGGCATGCATTCTCTGGTTCTCTATTTTATTAGTAATTGGTGATCACTGCTTAGAGCTATTATTTCACTGGGCATTGCAAAATGTGGTCTCCTATTATTTATCCTTTATTCATTAGCTTAAATAATTCCACCAAGAGAACTTTCCCAGCCAGGCACGGTGGCTCATGCCTGTAACTCCAGCACTTTGGGAGGCCAAGGCGGTTGACTACCTGAGGTCAGGAGTTCAAGACCAGTGTGGCCAACATGTTGAAATCATGTTTCTACTAAAAATACAAAAATCAGCCGAGCATGGTGACAGGCACCTGTAATCCCAGCTACTCAGGAGGCTGGGGCAGGAGAATTGCTTGAACCTTGGAGATGGAGGTTGCGGTGAGCTGAGATCACGCCATGGCACTCCAACCCGGGCAACAACAGCAAATATCCATCTCAAAAATAATAATAAATAAATAAAAACTCCCTCATCAACAATTTGGACATGCCTAAAAATAATTCATATAGGACAGGAAGAAATTTTTTTCCTATATTATTGATTTTCAAAATAATGAGTTTAGGTATTAAACTCTTTGTTTTCTAGTTGTTTTAAGATGTCTGGAATATAGCAAAAACTTAGTAAATATTTTTTGAATTGACTTGATTTGCTTTCATAATGCCTTAATACACAATACCAATTATTAATCTTTTTTGTAGAATAACATTTTCTCTTTCTAACAGGTTTCAAGTTCAAAGATTCTGGTTAAAGTGTTCTGTGGTTAAGATTTACCCTTAATCCTTTTAGAGAAAAGTTATATGATGATACATAATGAAGAACTCTTGCATCCTCAATCCCTTATTTATCAGAACCTGAACAACACATCTTTAGCTATCATTTAAGCACGTTATCTCCCCAATTCAAAATACATCCATACAGCCCATCTGCCTAAGTTGATCAGCACTTGATCTGGCCTGGAATACATTCAACTTTCAGATTTCCACAATATAATATATTTGCCAACTACACATTGTAGAAACTGCAGCCAGATTGGCTATAAGTCATGCTGGGACTTTAGCATAGAGGAGCTAGTGAGAACAAGAACAAAGCAGGGGTCATGTTTATACAGCTGTAGCTTCAATCAAGAAAAATTACCTCAGTAAAAAGCCTGCTGGCGGTAACCAGGAGGTTCAAGGTCTAGTTGGCGGTAAGGATACCACTAGCTCCTATTTTGGAGAATAAGTTATTAACCCAAATCTTCCTTCTGTTTCCAAAATTTAAATATAAGCATATCCACACACTCATACACATATGCACATACATTCTCAACCATATGCATCTTTAATGTAGTTTGAGACTACAAATAGATTTCTGACATTTGTCAGGATTGGTACAGGCAGGCATCAAATATCTTGACCTCTGACTATCTAAACTTGTTACTGCTACACTAGAATGTTCCACTATTTGCTTTTTAGCTTCTGTAAGCTACTTCAAATCCTCCTCAAAATGGATAGGACATAAAAAATAAAATGAATTAAATATTTGTATATATATAATCTTTTTCAGATTAGCTATTTGATTTTCTATTTCCTTGTCCAATCTTTTCATTATCTACAAGCAACTTGAGAGCAGGAACAGTCTGTCACCACCTTAGCCAGTGATTAGTGCACTGTAGGTTACAATAAATATATTTTTTGAGACGGAGTTTCACTCTTGTTGCCCAGGCTGGAGTGCAATGGCTCTATCTCAGCTCCCTGCAACCTCTGCCTCCTGGGTACAAGTGATTTTCCTGTGTCAGTCTCCCAAGTAGCTGAGATTACAGGTGCCCACCACCATGCCCAGCTAATTTTTGTATTTTTAATAGAGACAGGGTTTCACCATGTTGGCCAGGCTGGTCTTGAACTCCTGACCTCAAGTAATACGCCCTCCTCGGCTTTCCAAAGTCCTTGGCTAGGACTATAGACATGAGCCACCGCACCCAGGCTGCAATAAATATTAAGTGAATGAGTCAGTTTAAACAAATGGGCCTGAATGAAAGAACAAAGGAGTATGAAAATAGCAGAATAAAACTGTGTTAGTCTACCTACTTTCAGAATTACTAAGTTCTGCTTCAACAATTCTATTCAATAAATATTTTGGTATGTAGTGAATGAATAGTTCCATCATATGGCTAAACTATGATTAATATAACACTTACATATAAGATTATTAAAACAACTCCTATAAGGCAAACTGAACCAAAAAGCTACAAGCAGAACAGGTATTTAAAAAAGCAAGATGCCCCACTGAAAAATAATACCAAGCAATCTTG
This sequence comes from Cacajao melanocephalus, assembly GCA_963573385.1. NCBI lineage: Eukaryota > Metazoa > Chordata > Mammalia > Primates > Pitheciidae > Cacajao > Cacajao melanocephalus. The sequence continues at coordinate 4,747 of CAUYLG010047996.1, read as the reverse complement.
ATGCCAGATCAAATGGTTAGTTCTTATGTTGCTTTTTTCTATTATGGAAGGAAATATAACACTGGTTCAAAATTTTTCTAATAATCACTGAGAAGTAACAAATTCTGAGCATCCATATAGGATCAGCTGCTTTGGTTTGGTTTTAGGGATATGTGTAGCGGGTTTGTTTTTTTCACTTGTTTCCCCCTCAGAAGGAAAGAAGGTGTTTAGATAATATGCATCTGCTATGAGCCAAACACAATGCCAGTTGGCTTCTTCCCAAATACCTTTGTAATTATCGTAATCATTTTAAAGTCAAAGAAAAAAATAAGACGTCGACATTAAATGCTTTGCTCAAGGTTGGAAAGCAGCTTAAGTGGTGCAGTTAAGGTCTGAATCCAGGTCTGTTGCCTTCAAAGCCCATGGTCTCTCTCAACATCAATGCACTTCCTCGTGGGCACAGCCAGTTTTTATCTCCCATTTGTGGAGCACATCAATATGATCATGTTAGCAGTTGGTATCTTGCATATGTTCCCATAGATTTCAAGTGATCCTTTGTAGAGATTTAATAAAATGGAGATGGCTACTCTGAGCTTCCTTCCTTCCAATAACACATAAATACAACAACACAACAAATGAATATAAAAGTGGGAATAGAAGTAACATGACAATATGAAGCTTAGGGGAGGAAATAAAAAGTGATGAGAGTTTTGAAAAAAGCTATATTCAAAGATTGTCTTTTTAAAGTGCACAGATTTATGCATATAGGTATTAAGACGTTCTGATCATCTTAAATGTATAAGCTTTCTAGTTTTAAGCCAATCAACATGTGAATAGTTATGCTTTAATAAAAATCAGTGTGCCAACCATTTACTCACAGAGCAAAATTATCTTATTACCAATGAGATTCCTATAGAAACAAAGCCATTTTAACTGAATAGGTTTCCTATGATTTCTGTTTCTAAAACTATCTCAGCATAGAGTACAATTATCCTCAAAACTTCTTCCCCAGTGATGTCACTGTATAATCATAGGTCACAGCCAAGCAAGCTAAAGCGGGCTTTGCTGGTGCTCAAAAAGAATTTGGCTGACAGTGAGGTTTTAACCTATATTAACTTTCTATCACTGCATTCAAATGCAAATGTTTCTATTTTCAAAACAGTCCTGCTAAATCAAAGCAAATTTTTATCTTTTATCTACCTTTAAAACTCCTAGAGGATGTTTGCACATTTATTCAACAAAATGTCACTTCTAGCTCTCCTACACCCAACAGAGCAGGTATGATAATTTCCATTTGCTCAATCATTTCCTCTTTAAAACAGCATGGTCAAAATTTGAATCAAATCTATTATACTACATACCCCCCCCAACAACAATTTATCTAATACCAAAAGATAGTGCGTAAAAAGTTTTTAAACTAGAAAAAGAAACTAAAATATCACATCAATAAGTGAAAAGACTAAAATAAACATTATGTAAATGGGAGCCCAAAGAAACTGTATAAAATATTTTTTCACTTATAAGGTCTCTTGTCTAATAGCTTTCAATTGTTTTGATGGAAATGTCCAGAGTATAAACACAGTGAATATAACTTTAGGCAGATTTTAAGATCCTGATAGCCTGAAAATCAAGAACAAGTCAGAATGTGCTGGAAAAAAATAGCTTTTTTTTCTTGCACTTTAGGTTCTGGGGTACATATGCAGATCATGCAGGATTGTTGCACAGATACATACATGTCAAGGTGGTTTGCTGCCTCCAACCCCCATCACCCATATCTGGCATTTCTCCCTACTTTATCCCTCCCCACCCCCCACTGTCCCTCCCCTAGCCCACCCAACAGACCCCAATGTGTGATGCTCCCCTCCCTGTGTCCATGTGTTCTCATTGTTCAACACTCACCTATGAGTGAGAACATGCACTATTTGATTTTCTGTTCTTGTGTCAGTTTGCTGAGAATGATGGTTTCCAGATTCATCCATGTCCCTACAAAGGATATGAACTCATTGATTTTTATGGCTAGTATTCCATGGTGTATATGTGCCACATTTTCTTTGAGAAAGTTAGAAAAGTAGCTTTCTAGAAACATGAAAAAATACTTTTTCTTCAATGATGATTAGATCTTTATATCATCATTTTCATCACACCACCAATATTCAAGAGAAGCAACGCTCTTCAATCTGTCCTGTTTACTAGACATAAACCTGGTCTTGACATCAGTTTGAACAGAGTAGCAGATACCAAATGTATTAGTTGAAAGGTGTTTGGTTGAGATGGAGTTTCACTGTTGTTGCTCAGGCTGGAGTGCAACAGTGCAATCTCGGCTCACCGCAACCTCCGCCTCCCCATTTCATGTGATTCTCCCACCTCAGCCTCCCAAGTAGCTAGAATTACGGCATGTGTCACCACATCCAGCTAACTTTTTTGTATTTCTAGTAGGGATGGGGTTTCTCCATGTTGGTAAGGCTAGTCTCGAACTCCTGACCTCGGGTTATTCACTTGCCTCAGCCTCCCAAAGTGCTGGGATTACAGGTGTGAGCTACCATGCCCAGCCAAAAGGTGCCTTACATATGATAAAAGAAAAACTTCAGCTGAATCAAATTTAAAGAAGTTTAAATGAGCAATGAATGATTCATGAATCAGGCAGTCCTCACAAGTAGATTTACAGCAACTCCAAGGGTTTCTCATCGTCAGAAGAAATTCATAGACACAAAAGTTAAAGTGACATACAGGAATCAGAAGTGAGGTACAGAAACAACGAGATGGGTAACAGCTCTGCATTTGCCTTATTTGCATGCAGTTTGAACACTCAGCAGTCTGAGTTGTTGAAGTATGGCCGCTGGGATTGGCCAACACTTAGCTATTGTTATGGGCACATAGTAACAAGTTATGTTTTCAGTTTTGTCTGACTATTAGGCTAGGCTACAGTTCATCCACAAGGACTCAAATATATTAGTGCAGAGTTCTTCTCAGGCCATATTTAGTTTGCTTGAACAGTTTCCCTCTTTGGTCATTTTCTCAATTTTGAGAGATTGACCACAACTTTAGTCATTGATGTTACTATCACTGTTGTCAATGTACTTCTATGGTTTTGAAACCCACTGGGAAACAGTATAACAGTGGGTTTTGCAAGGAGAGAATAAGGACTGAGTAGAAGGTACCTCCTTATGCTGGAAAATGCTGTTTACAGTAGAAAATATTCCTGGTCTGTTCTAAAAATCTATGTTTTCTCTTAAAGCCTTAGTTTGATTATGTCGCAAACAGCATCAGTGACCATTTTAGTTTGGTTGGCTTTGTTAGGGACGAGTGCATGAGCTCAGCACAAAATAATGGCCTCCAATAATTTTGTTTAAAAAATTCCCCATTTTTGGCCAGGTTCTCACTTAGGTGGGAGTGTAACCAAAACTTAGGGCCTTAGCGCCACTCTCTGTTACCATCACTTTGGGTTTCCAGTCTCAGCATGTCATTTATAGGTTATGGTGTCCTCATGGTGACATTTCTTTCAGCTCTTGTCACTCCAGTTGAAGAGAGACCATATGACATTCTAGAGATGGCTGCATGCAAATATTTAAAACCTTTGAGAGAAGGCAGTGCACCAGGGAGACTATTATGACTATCAGGAGGATAATACCAACAGTTTGGAGTACACTCCTTACCCAAGGTCCCAATAAATCAAACCACCTAAAATTAAATAGATTAAAGAATGAGCTGAATGAAGAGTCTTCTCACTTGACTAAGTGGTATTTTCATTAATCCCCTACAGCTAAATTTCTCTAATCAACATTTGATGTATTTTTCCATTGGCAACAAGTGTTAGCAGCTGGACAGGTACTTTTTGTTTAGCCAATTCTTAGCATAACTTTCACAAGAGAATTTGAAGTCTGCTGTGTAACAATAGCCTTTAAGGTAGAATTTGCTGTACAGCCTATCATGAGAGAGACATTTTTAATTATTGCCTCCTATATTCTAAATCACAGAAAAAGATCTAACAAATGATGTCCTTCTAGAAGAGTGAAGGCCTCCTGGCAAATGTTCTCTTTAATCCATGATGGTTAAGAGAAGTTTTGACTGATCATGAGGCAACACAAGTACCACTAAAGTTTCTCACCTACATTAGACCTTCGTCTTTTACCTATTAAAATATAAGCTTATTCATGTATAAGGCTGGCTGCAAAGTTGTTCACAAATAAAAGTATACCCTATAAGTGCACATAATAGGCCCCCTTTTTCTATTGTTCATAGAAGCATACACAAGGAAAAAATATTCCAAGATAAGAGTCTCGTGATAGTAGCAGCTTTGATCTGTGATCTTGGGAAAAGCTGTTCACATCAAGGATGACATCATCTTCTGGGCAGAAACCTTCCTGCTTAGTTTCACCTTAAGGGTTCCAACGGGTGTATAGCCAGGAGTGTGGAGGGACCCTTCTCAATTGTGAAATTATAAACCCAAGGGTCAAGGCTCCAAAGTTTTGCTGTAGTGTAGATGGCAAAAACAGTCTTTCTCTGATGTCCTCAGAATATCCAATCTTTGGGTTCTAGATTGTGAAGGGATTGTCCTCAGTGAACCATAAAATACCTGGTGAAAATACACTGTAGCATAATTATCTACTATTATAACATCAGCCCTCTAGCATGGGAAAGCTTTTAACAACGAGAATGACAAACTGGAATTCAAATAACAATTGAATGAAATTCCTTTACAAAATGTTTAAATGGCCCACCAGGTGACCAAATGTATATGAAGCTTTAATTGTCTTACCAGGAATATGGG
>CAUYLG010047995.1:0-24346 GCA_963573385.1 Cacajao melanocephalus | reverse complement strand
ACACACACTCCCCCTCCTACAATCACACACACACATATATACACTCCCCCTCCTACAATCACACAGACACACACTCCCCCTCCTACAATCACACACACATACACACTCCCCCTCCTACAATCACACACACACACTCCCCTCTACAATCACACACATACACTCCCCCCAACTACAATCACACACACACACACTCCCCCCCTACAATCACACACACACACTCCCCCTCCTACAATCACACACACACTCCCCCCCTACAATCACACACACACACACACACTCCCCCTCCTACAATCACACACACACATATATACACTCCCCCTCCTACAATCACACAGACACACACTCCCCCTCCTACAATCACACACACACACACACACTCCCTCCTCCTACAATCACACACACTCCCTCCTCCTACAATCACACACACACACACACACAGGCTCCCCCCCCCTTCTTGGTGGCCTCTGACACCTCTTCAGAATGCAGGCCCTTGCAATAATAAATAGTGTGAACAACACTGCTCTAGAACACAGCCTAGAATCAAGAAGGAAAAATCTTACTCTGTCGCCCAGTCTGGAGAGGAGTGGCATAATCTTGGCTCACAACAACTCCTGCCTCTTGGGCTCAAGCAATCCTCCTGCCTCAGCCTTCCAAGTAGCTGGGACTACAAGCACATGCACCACCATGTTCAGCTATTTTTTTGTATTTTTTATAGAGACAAAGTTTTGCCGTGTTGCCCAGGCCAGTCTGAAAGGTCTGAGCTCAAACGATCTACCTGCCTCAGCCTCCCACAGTGCTGGGATTACAAACACTAGCCACCATGCCCAGCCTTCTTGCATATATAGTTCTAACATGCTTGGATATAGTTTCTCAGTGCATGAACATGAGCTGTGGGAAATAAAAAGATGAGCCTTATGGAATGATGGATTTGGGGAGTGTGAAAGGATTGTACAAAGAGAAGGAGAAAGAAGGAAGAGATTATTGGAACAAACAGGAACAATGGTAGCTCTAAGTAATAAAAGCAAGACAGAGAAAGAAATTTCCAAAGCAGAAACCAGAATTCATTTAGAGTGACAGACTGGGCCACTGAGTATTTAGTGGTGCAATCTCAGCTCACCGCAACCTCCACCCACTGGCTTCAAGAGATTCTTTGCCTCAGCCTCCAGAGTAGCTGGGACTATAGGGGTGTGCCACCATACCCGGCTAATTTTTGTATTTTTAGTAGAGACAGGGTTTTGACATATTAGCCAGGCTGCTCTCGAACTCCTGACCTCAGGTTATCTGCCCACCTAAGCCTCCCAAAGTGTCCCATACTTCTAAATAGTTCCTCAGGAGAGCTCTGTGCCAGGACCCAATAAAATCACTGATGCTCATATTCACCCTGAAGCTTTGAAGAAAGAACCAGTATGGTTTCTTCTGTTCAATGAAGAAGGTGGATGAGTATACAATTCATTCAAGCAGATACCCATAAAATAGGCTAAAATAAACCAAACTTTCATATTTAAAGGATAGCATCCAGCCACCTAAATCGCTCAGATAGGTGAAATTTCTCATTTTGTACCAGAGACTGACATATTAGGTGTTAGGACGAAGGGAGGGAAACCCCATGGATTACAACATATAACTAACATTTCTCTCCAAACAAGCAACACGTGATTGAAAGTTATTTTGAGCCTGTGGACTGTCAACTTGGAAAATGAACAGGTTTGCTCTTGTAATTCATCCATTTCATAGATATATAAACCGAGTCTGTGTTCTGACAAGCATTTCCTAAATTAAAGCGACTGTCTGGGAGCTGTCACAGTCGACTCGTGTAATATAACAGACATCTTTCAAAGCTAGTGAGGTCAGGGAAAGATGGGGGCAATCATAAAAGGCTCAACAAGACGACCATTTGGGAATGGAAAAATACACACAGGGAAAGTAGTAGCAGCTTCTTTGTCAAGATGAAATCACTATAGGTACTCACCTTCAGGCATGGAGCACACCAGACCACCATAGCTGTTGGCATAGAAGGAGCGTATTCAGGACACAAAGTATTCTTCAGACAGTTCTTACTATTCTTTCCCACTGAAAGTGTCGTGAGCATGTAAGCGCTGTTAAATAACCTTTGCTATGACTCAGATTAGAAGTGATCCATAAGAGACCTTGGCATTTCTCTTTTGCTAGAGAGTTACCATTCAAAACATATCAGGTGGCATGATATAAACAGGAAAGAACATATTGGGTAGAAGGGTGTTGGCACATAATGAACCACAGTGGTTTGTCTCCTTAATAAAACTGCTATTGTTTTGATTATGACCACCATAGCATTGTAACCCAGGGACAGGAGCAGGGCTGCGGGGGCGTTCCAATGACACTCACTGTTCCCCAGTTGGATGTGTTTTTTCCAGGTCCTTGGGCTCTCACTTACCCAAGAATGAGTAGGAGACCCAGGCGGTGCTGTGATATTGTTCAAGTAAATGTCAGATCAAAAGAGCTTTGCAGAAAAACGATTTATTAGGCACAGAGAGAGAGAAAGCAAGCGAGCTCCCATGCTGTAGTGGGAGGGGATCCAGAGATGGAGTCAGTATCGGTAAGGGAGTAAGGGGGATTTTAATCCCGGAGTTACTCCCACCCCATTCAAGTTCTCCTCCAGTGAGAGCAGCTTTTCCAAACTTCCTCTGGAGTGATTGATCTTCGACTCTGATGCTGGATTGGCTGCCTAGCTCACAATAGAGCCCCTCCTTCCAAGGCTTTTGGTGGGCTTTCTAAACAAAGGAAGCTCACCTGGGCAGTCTACCTAGCCTGTGTGCACGAAAGTTAGACAAAGAACTCTAGTCCTCAGATGGGGACGTGAATAAAGGCCGGTCGGGTATGTCACTGGGAAGTTCTTGCCTTTGAAACCATACCCCTTGTGGACCTGGGAAGAGAAGCTAACAGAGTCCCTCAGCATCATAAGAAAAGTGTTATTATATGGCTTCTGTGGTTACAATAATTTTCTTTTCACATACAGTTCAAATGCCCTATGTAGTATGTTTAAGGAATATGTGCAACGGTCAAGATAAACCCTTCCTTATGGTAGGAAGATCATCAGACTAGGATATAGGAGATGCATTGTGCATCTTTGGGTAGGTCAGTTTTCCAGTATAGTCTCAGTAAAATGAGAAAATTCAACACAGTAACCTCTAAGTGTCTCCTGTTATGATTCTAACAAAACCTAGAATACAGTGCACAAAAACCTTTATGACTAGCAGTAGGCAGAACTTGCGTAACCCTCTTGTTCATGGGTATGCCATTATCCCCCGACACCCTTTCAGTCACTAAAACTACTGTTACTGCATGGTGTTGGCTTGGAGGGTCTAGGAAAAAATGTTCCTTGTAACTGATGGTAGTAGACTTGCTGGATGTCTAGATGTGGTTGGTAATATGCCAACTTTTAATGGACTGTCCAATTGTCCTGATGCATTTTATGAAAAGATTACAAATATCTTGATTTATAATGCCTGCCACATTTCCCTTCCTTGGGAGCCCCGTCAGTTACCTAATTTGGGGACAGTCTTACTTTCCTTGTGACTCACATCTCAATCATTAATTCATATAGGTCAAGCACAAACTGCCACTAGTATCTTTTGCCTCAATCCTCAGTTCATTTCCAGTTGTCACCAAGCACCAGTCACATACAAAGAAACTTCATTTTGTTATTCATATATTTCAACTCTTTATCCCCCTACTGAATGGAGCAATTTCATTGTATGATACAAAATTAAAAAAAAAAAAAAACAGTTAATTAAATTTTTATTCCATTGAGGATACCAGGATACTGGATACCAGTTTATATGAACACTCATTTCAGATTAAAAGTTTATTTTAATGACAACAAATTGGAGAAATCTTTCCTTCATCTTCCTCTAAACTGATTGGCTCTATCAATTTTCCAAACGCTCTGTGGTACTCAGGAGAGATTTCACCCTTGCTGCCGAAATTCATCTGAAAGCTTTGGGTTTCCTATGCTCTGATGAACTCTGCTCTTACTGATTTTCAATTCCAAATATAAACCTCTATAAATACTTGCCTGTCTTCAGATAGTAGATATAAACCATACGGTTGGTATTAATCAAATAATCAGTGAAAATCTCATGCTGAATGAATAAGCCCACAGAAGGGGATTAACTACTTGAAAAACTGCCTTCATTCTTTCACCCAACTTAGTTTCCATTTTATAAATTATTAATATTAAATTCATTAATTACTATTAATACATATGTTTAAACAAGTCACAATTTACAAAAGCTATTCCCATTTTACAGATGAGGAAATTAAGGCACAGAGAAGTGGTGAGTAATTTATCCAATTTATTAATGTTTTCAATATCTTTTGTACCTGTAGCAGCACTTTCTACTGTCACATTGGATTATTTTAGATTATTTTGTTATTCCAAAGCAAGCCATGGACTGAAGTAAAGGGAAGAGACTTCCAATTCCTACAGTCAATTAATAAGCCCTATTGGAATAAACCTCTCTTTATGATCTTATCAATATTAAAACATCAACAAGGAAAATCTCCAAATAATATACATATTAGTATGAATTGCACATCTCGATGTCAATGTTCCTACCCTGTTGCATTGCTAGGTGTCCTCACACAATGAAGCTATTTCTTCCTACAGCTTCTGTCCATTCCCAAACAATAAAACTTACACATGATCAGTCCTTAACAGACATGTGATGACACTGGCAAGTCTCCCCATCACCTCTTAGTGACAACTCTTTCTCTTTAGGTACCCTGTGTTTTCCTGTTCTAGAAATTCCTCCCATCAAAGAAGAACAGAACTTAATATCAGTCATTTTGGGGGAAATAGGGACATTCTGGAAAGGCTCTTCTGCTCATAGGCTTATGGGAAACTATCCCCTAAGTACAGTAATAAACTAGAATTCAAGGTCTACTGGCTAGCTCTTGCTTCCTAAAAATGTCAACGATATTAACATTTCTGTATAAGGGGCTAAGGAAACGGAAGGCAAAAGTTGGTATATCAAATATTTTATTGTCTCTGGTCTATGCGTGCTTGAATGTTTCACTGAACCAGTGTTGCTTCTCATCAATACTATACGCCTCTCAGGGCAAAATACAGCCACAAGGATTTTCATACTAAGAAGTTTATTGTGGAGATAGAAGTTTAGAGCTAGAAATGATCTTAAAGATATTTTAGTCTAACGACTTTATTTTCAGCAGTAGAAAGTATGAGACACCAAGACAGAGGAATAGTTTGCCCAGGCATAGCCTAGTAAGTGGCAGAGAGTAAACAGCATTCAGAGAACAGAGAAGTTTGTCTTCTGCCCTACTTACTCTGACTTGTGTCTCAGGTCAGAGTTTCTCTGGGGGTTGGTCATTGGCAAGCTGAGGTTGTAGGGACTGGTGCAGACATGTCCTAAGGACAAATTTGGAGGCCACAACCTAAACACCACTGATAAATAATATACCCCCACTTACTGTCTGGACAGGGACCAAGAACAGGAGGGTGAGTGAGTGGTACCTGAGCACGCAGATCCAGTCATCCTGTCTTATAAAACGCTGAGGTTTCACCAGAGTTAGTTGCAGAAAACTATAATTTACTCATTTCTTATTCCCCTTTTCCTAACAGTTTATTTCCCGCTGCCCCCTCCCCCCCCTTTTTTTTGGAAGGCACAGTCTCCCTCTGTCACCCAGGCTAGAGTGCAGTGACACAATCTCAGCTCACTGTAACCTCTGCCTCCTGGGTTCAAGCAATCCTCCTGCCTCAGCCTCCTGAGTAGCTGGGATTAGCAGTGTGCACCACCATACCTGGCTAATTTTTCAGTGGAGATGGGGTTTTGCCATGTTGCCCAGGCTTGTCTCAAACTCCTGGCCTCAAGTCAAACTCCTGGTCTCAAACTCTGCCCACCTCAGCCTCCCGAAGTGCCAGGATTACTGGTGTGAGTCACCCCACCTGTTGTATCCTCCCTTTCTTTAGCCCTTCCTTCTCTAATTCTACCAAAATCACATTTGTGTTTTCCAGTGCATTTTAATTTACAATGAATTTCGTCTGTCATTTCCAAACCTACTTTTACTAAAGCCCTTAAATGCATTTCTATGTCTTCCCTGGGATTTTTTGTCTCTTTTAAAAAACGGTTATTAAGCAAGAAAACAAAAAATACAAAGAAGCTAAAATAAAAATGATCCATAATCCCACCACATATGGAATTAACACTGCTTACATTAGCAACGTTTCTGAGGGTGAGCTGAGTCTTTCCTCTAGTTATCAATAGCAGGGCCTTTAAATCCACATACGCTACTCTATCAAAAATTAACACCTAACCACCTTTCTATTCTATCAAAAATTAACACCTAACCACCTTTCTAATACTTGACAGCACCTAGCTTATTTCTCTCTCAGGATTTTTGTACTAGCTCTTTCCTCTGTCTCAGATACTTCTCTTACATCTTCTCATGCTGGTTCTTTCCTGTCTTTTCAGGATTCTGCTCCTTCAGAAGAACCTTCCCTTACCAACTTTCTTATATTAGAACCCGGTCACTTTCAATATTATCACCTTATTTTATTTTCAAGGCACTTATCACCTCCTGATATTCTCTTTTTATTTCTTCAGTGCTTTATTGTCTGTTTCCTTAAGTGAGCTCCATGAAGACAGAGACCTTATGTGTCTTGTTCACCATTAGATTCCCCAACACATAGCATAGTGCTTGGCACATATTAGGTAATGGTTTGAAAGAATAAATGAGCCATGGAAGACATGTACTTGGGGTTGCACTGAATGATCCATGTTCCCTTAGGTTATCTCTTATAGCCAGTAGTACAGGAGTACTTATGAAGTCTGTGGTTTTGAAAAGCACTAACTGGCCCACATAGGTTTAAGCCTGTGACATTAGCCTTACCGGTATTGTCACTGATAATGTCATCAGTTTTTACTTTTTCCCTAAACTATTGATAGACTTGGAAACATCTTGAATTTATTGAACACCACACAATATAGGTAATTTGAATAAATACAAATGGTGAAGTTTTCCTTTGATAGTATTTCTATACTCAATCGAAATATAAGGTACTTATATGAAGCCATCCTCTTTGGACAAGCATATTTATCGTAAGTAGTTACCATTTCTACACCATTTAATCAAGACCTACTATTATAATATGAGGTGAACATGAGATTCCATCCCTAAAAATGTACCTTAAGCTTAAACATTAGTGGTCAAACTATTGTTGATCTTTAAACAAACAGGTATTCACCAGTTCTTCTTCCTTCAGAAGGTGTAAAGAAGACCTTTTGATATATAAAGTCCACTAGTCTAAATCCAATTCAATTTGTGGAAAAGATAGGATAACTTTACCTTTGAGGTATATAGTCAATTAGATTTTAATCATGTAAAAAGCAAACAAAACTTTCTTTGAAGGAAACAAAATTCTCACATTGTGTGTGGGAATCTGAGAATTATGCCTAACTAACTTTCATGGGGGAAATGGTCAATATTAATAAGCAATAATTGAAAGCACAGACTTTAAAGTTAAGAGCTCTGGCTCGAGTTTGTGATGCCCCACTTACTTGGTAATCATGGAAAGTTACTTTAACCTGTTTGGGCACTTCCATTCAATCATCTATAATGTAGATAATAATAGTGCCTACTTCCAAAACAGGTTGTAATGATTACATACACACCACTCAGGAAGGCACCTACTACATAATAAACATTCAACAAAAAGTAGCTAGTATGACTCTATACATAAAAATATTTATTTAACATATTTACCAAATACAAATACTTATTTAGTACCTTCTTATTATAAAACAGTTAAAAACCATCAAAGACATAGAAACAAGTCAGCTGTGGTTCTATTTCTCAAGGAGTTCACATCTGGGAGCAAGGGAAACAAAGCATACACAAATAGAATCCAAAGGAGACTGTGGTCAAGTGCTCTAAGAAGTGAACTCATATCAGTTCTGATTCTTGCAGTTGAAAATGGCAAGAACCAACCCAAATCAGCTTAAGCAAAAGGGTAATATATTTGCTCTCAGATTCAAAGAAAGCTGCAGAAACCACCTCAGGGACTTGAACTTCACTCTTCATGCTTTTGGGTTACTCCATCTCTATCCCTCTCCCATACCTGACATTGATCACCTATTTTTGAACAGTTTAACACAGTTCTAATAAAGGAAGAATTCCTCCTTGTTATAGGAATTATAAATTACCCCTGGGCTAATCAATTTGGCCAGGAGGATGAGGTATTAGGATTGGCTGAATTTGGATTAGCTACCCACTATTAATTACAACAAGGGGAGAAAAAACATCCCCAAAGGAAGATGGGTACAGGATGCTGGGGAGGTATAAAGAAAAAATGTCCACTAAAATGGTAGTCTGATAATACTAGTCATATTACATCATACCAAATAGCTCTATATTACTCATATGAATACATTTTTATCATTATACCATTGAGGAAATTCTTAATATCAAAACAAGTAAGTTTTTCTTTCTGGCTTTCTTGCCTATTGTTTATTTGGGAGGAGCTGAAAGGGAAGCTAGAATTTTAAAACAATCCTGACTACAAGAAACTCAATCTCCATCAGATTCCTGATGATTTGGAAGGTCTGTTTAGTCAATAGATTGATTAAAGGCAGATTAAGCTTCTCTTAAGAGATGTATAACTAAAATCAGAAGTCAGCCAACTGATCATGAAGAATATTGTTGAGAAATACCTAGGCCCAGGAAGTAGGACAATCTTCACAGGTCCATGAACAGGAAAAAGCCCTGTCACCCAAAAGACGTTGTTGGAATTCAACAGAATCCACTGACAAAGTTCTGACAGAGATTAATAAAGCATCTGTAAAGACAACATGAGACAAGCATTCTTACTCAGCAGACCACACTTCGGTAGGTAGAGACTGCTTTTTTCCTTCTCAATGTCCATTCTCCTCTTTTCTTCTTAATAAAAAAAAAAAAACTCTATATTTTAAGCTGGATACATTGCAACATAGCTAAGAAAACTACATTTCCAAGACCTCTTTGAAACTTGGAGTAGCCACGTGACTAAGTTCAAGACAAAAAGATGTAAGTAGAATTCTAGTATGGTACTTCCAAAATAGATGGAGGTTATTTCCTTCTTCTTCTCTTTTTCCCTTTTCTGCTACAGAGAATAAGAAAGCAATGGCTGAGTTTATCTTGATCTCTAAGGGGACCTTGTAAATGTAAACTAATCATGGCTGAGCAATAAAATAAGAAAAGGTTGGGTCCCTGAGATTGTGGTCCCTGAGCTGCGTCTCTCCAGCCTGAAATAAATGTACATCTTCTTTAAAGTACTAATTTTTATATATTTGTTACTCGTAGCCAAACCAAATCCTAATTGATGCAAAAGATGTCCATAATCAATGCATTTTATTTCATTTGAATTAAAAATGCTAATGGCCTTTTCTCTGTGAATAAATAGCTTGATATCATCCTGAAACCAGAAGATGAAGCTTAATAGTTTTTGAGCCATTATACATTTTTTGTAAGTTTGACATTGCTGTTACATGAATGATAAACTTAATACAAATGGTTTCATGAATAATGTTTTCATTTTTCTTTTAATAATGTTGAAATGCAAAGATAAATATAGAAATGAATCTAATATCTTATATCAGCTCTATGTAGATTCATTGTATAACTGAATAGTTTAACACCACTTTAGATGAGTCAGCTCTGAAGAGCTAGCTCTAAGAGGTGAATTAATGTAATTGTTCTGTCAATGCTTATACATTTTATGTTAATGCTGAAAGTATTATGTTCGTATTTTTAATACGCTGGCAACCCGCCCAAGGAGGTAATAGAGTTTGCGCCAATGATAATGAATAAATGGAAAAGCTGGAGTTTTGGAATTTATAAATTATTTTAAAAGAGTGATACTGCTGATATTACAACCAAGTCAAATCTAAAAATGTTACTTTCTTTCTCTTCATCGTTGATTCAAATGTACAGGCAAAATGCTATGGTTTGGAGATGTTTTGTTTGCATTCTTCAAAGCTCATGTTAAAGTTTCATCTCCAATGTGACAGTATTAAAATCCAGGGCCTAGTGGGAAGTGTTTGGGGTCATGGGGGTAGATCCCTCATGAATATCTTGGAGCTGTTCTTCTGGTGGTGAGTTCTCATTCTCACAAGACTGCATTAGTTCTCTCAGAAATAGATTAGTTAGTTCCCATGAGAATAGGTTGTTATAAATCCAGGATGCCTCTCAGGTTTTCTTCTATTCACATGTGTCCACTTCTTTGACATTCCCTGCAATATTGTGACACATCATGTAAGTCTTCAGAAGCCAAGGTTGTGCCCTTGAATCTCATACTGCAGAATAAACTTAATAAATAAATCTCTTTCTTTTGTAGGGACATGGATGAAGTTGGAAGCCATCATTCTCAGCAAACTGACACAGGAACAGAAAACTGAACACCGCATGTTCTCACTCATAAGTGGGTATTGGACAATGAGAACACATGGACACAGGGAGGGGAACATCACATATTGGGGCCTGTTGAGGGGTGGGGAGATTGGGGAGGGCTAACATTAGGAGAAATACCTAGTGTAGATAACAGGGGGATGGGTGCAGCAAACCACCATGGCACATGTATACCTATGTAACAAACCTGCACGTTCTGCACATGTACCCCAGAAATTAAAGTGTAATTAAAAAAAATAAAAATAAATCTCTTTCCTTTACAATTCATCCAGTCTCAGGTATTCATTTATAGCAACACAACAGGGACTAAAATATTTATATCCGTGAAGGATACAGCACTAATCCTTTAATAGTGTAGATGGGTTTAACTGACTACACTAGACAGTCAACTGAAGCTGAAAAAGCAGTGACTTCACTAAATTTTATGAATCTTTCTAGCACATCAGTGACTCCATTCATTCACTTATCTACCCATCCAGTGTACTGTTGAGTGCTGATGTGCCACACAAATGCTAGGAGTAAGGGTATAAGAATAAATAATATATTTTAAATATATAAAAAAATCCATTGTGTCTGGAGGAAAGGGTACATGAAAACATAAATCAGATATTTTCCTATTCATTCATTCAGTCCACCATTTATTCACTCAATAATTACTGAATATCTACTATGTGCCTGGCTAGGAGCAATGAATACAATATCAAATAGAGGCATAACTTTGTCCTACAAAGTATTTAATTGACTAGAATGCTAAATATTACCTGCATATTAGCTAAAATATTATGCATATATGAAGAGAACTTCACCTTATAAATAGTGTCACAAAAAGAACATGTAGCCCCAAAGGAGCTTAAACTTCAGTCACTGTAGTCAGAAATTCATTCACAGCCATCAAAAGAATAATTTAGCCATGGTTTTCCATTTCACTCCGAAAGAGTACATGCCGGTCTAAGAACTACTATCTGAGGCATACTATCTCATGCAGAGCTGGCTCTACATCAAACTTTATAAAATTAGATTTGGGAAAGTGTAATTGCCACATGTGCATAAGAAAATTTAACAGATGTCAGCCATATCATGGCAGAAAAGGAAAATGAAGATTCTACACACAGACTTGTAGTGGTCAGACCCCTTGCTAGGGTCAAATTGATCTCCAGGAGCATTTTTCTATCACTCACTACTAGCTCTACCTCCATAGCAGTTTTCTGCCTCCTCTTCAAAGCCAGAAATAATGAGACTCTCTTATCTGCTTTTACTTCGGAGTAAGTTCAAGGGAGGAGCAGTTTCCAGCCTTTTAAATATCCCAAGATTTTCCATAGGCAGAATCTTGACTATTAACCCTCTCTAACCACTTTCTTTTGTGTACTTTGGATTCTCAAGGACTGAGAACCATGTCTGTGTTCCTGTGTCCTTGAGAGTCTGTAATTGTTATCAATGCAGAATTTAAAATGCAATCATTCTTTATCTGGTTAGAATGCATATGAAACTGTAGCTGATTTACCTATAGAATGGAGCCATGGGAATCCTTGAAACAATATGATCAAATTGCAGGAGAACAAAGAAGTTGAAAAAGTCCACAGTAAGATAATTTTTCCTTCACTATGTTTGATACTTGCCCTCAAAATGGCTCCATTTCAATTTTGAATAATATGGTTGCCAGGATGGCAAACATATTCTTAATTGAAAAACTTTTGAGATAACTGTATGTTCATATGCAGTTGCAAGAAATGATACAGAGATGTCGCATGTATCCTTTACCCAGTTTCCTCCAATGGCAACATATTGCAAACTGAAGTACAATATCATACCAGGATATTGATATTGATACAATGTAACCCATCATATACAGATCTCCCCAGTTGGACTTATAGTTTTGTGCATGTTTGTATATTAAGCTCTATACAATTATATCACCTGTGAAAGTTCATGTATCCACCGCTACCATCAAGAGACTAACCATTCCAAAATCGCAAGGATGCCTCATTTTACCCTTTTATGTCCACACATAGCTCCTTCTTGTCACCCACCCTTCGATTCCTAACCCACATCAACCACTAATCTGTTATTCATTTTGTCATTTCAAAAAGCTACCATATGGAATCATATAGTATATAATCTCTTATGAATGGCTTTTAAAAAATTTGTTTATTTTACTTTAGGTGCATACTATATCTGGCATTTTTCCCCATGTTATCCCTCTCCACCCTCCCCACCCCCCACTGTCTCTCCCCTACCCCCCAAACTGCCCCAGTGTGTGATGTTCCTCTCCCTGAGTCCATGTGTTCTTGTTGTTCAACATCCACCTATGAGTGAGAACATACAGTGTTTGGCTTTCTGTTCTTGTGTCAGTTTGCTGAGAATGATGGTTTCCAGATTCATCCAAGTCCCTACAAAGGACACGAATTCATCATTTTTTATGGCTGCGTAGTATTCCATGGTGTATATGTACCACATTTTCTTTGTCCAGTCTATCATTGATGGGCATAATTCCTTAGAGATGCATCCAGATTGTCATGTGTATCAATAGTACTCCTTTTTATTCCTGAGTAATATTCCACAATACAAATGTAATGTAGCACAATTTCTTTCTCCTGTTGAAGGATATATGAGCTGGTTCCTGCTTTTGGCTATTACAAATAAAGCTATAAATATTCATGTATAGGCGATATGGTATGGCTGTGTCTCCACCCAAATCTCATCTTGAATTGTAATCCCCATAATCCCCACATGTCATGGGATGCATCTTGTGGGAAGTAAATGAAGCATTAGGGTGGTTCCCCATTCTGTTCTTGTGATAATGACTGAGTTACACGAGATCTGATGGTTTTATACGCGCCTGACATTTCCCACTGTGTCCTGCCACCCTGTGAAGAAGGTGCCTGTTTCTCCTTTGCTTTCTGCCATGATTTTAAGTTTCCTGAGGCCTCCCCAGCAATGTCAATGAAACGTCTTTCCTTTATAAATTACCTAGTCTCAGCTATTTCTTCATAGCAGTGTGAGAATGGACTAATACAAGAGGTTTTGTGTGAATATATGTTTTGTTTTCATCTCTTGGATAATTACTCAAGAGTGCAAATTTTGGGTTGTATGGTAGTTTTCAGTGAAACTTCCAATTTTCCAGAGTAGCCATACCACTTTACAATCCTACCAGCAATGAATAAGAGTTCCTGTTGCTCCACATTGTCACCAGCAATTGATCTTGTTACTGTTTTCCACTGTAGTCATTCTGATAGGTATGTAGTGATATCTCATAGTGGTTTTAATGTGCACTTTCTTAATGGCTAATAATTGTTGAACATATTTTCATGTGATTATTTGCCATCTGTATATTCTTTTTGGTGAAATGCCTCTTAACATCTTTTCCCTGTCGTATAATTAGATTGAGTTGCTTTTGTTTTTTTTTAACTGTTGTGTTTTGAGATTTCTTGATATATTCTAGATAATAGTTCTTTCTTCAATATGAGGTTTGCAATTATTTTCTTAAAGTCTTTAGATTGTCTTTTCATTTTTTCACTGGGTCTTTCCCAGAATAAATGTTTTTAAATTTTGAGTAAGTTCATTTTATCAATTTTTCTTTTTATGGACTCTGGTTTTGGTGTTGTCTAAGAACATTTTATCTAGCCCTAGATTCTGAAGATTTTCTCCTATTTTTAAAAAAGTGTTTCATTTTAACATTTTACATTTTCTGTTTAGTGATCTATTTTGAGTTAATTTTTGTTAAAAGTGTGAAATTTAGGCTAAAGTTTTATTTTTTTATTTATTTATTTGCCTATGGATGCCTAATTGCTTCAGGACCATTTGTTGTAAAGGCTATGGCTTTTCCATTGAATTGCTTTTGCACCTTTGTCAGTTAAAACATAGAATATTGGTGTGGGATTATTTCTGGGTTCTCCATTCTTTTTCATTGATCTGTGTGTATATTACTTTGCCAATACTAGATTGTCTTGACTACTATAGCTATGTACTAAGCCTTACTATCTAGGGAGTGATTTCTCCCACATTATTCTTCTCAAGATTTAGCAATTTTAAAGCTTTTGCTTCTCCATATAAATTTTATAAGGTTTTCTCTGTCTACAAAAAAATAATGCTTGCATTTTGATAAGATTTGAGTTAAATACATAATATATATATATATATATACACACACACACACACACATACATATATATTTGGAAAGAATTAACAGCTTTATTACATTGAATCTTTGATAAACAAGATTTGTGTCTTCATCTATTTAGGTCTTTGATTCCTTTCATCAACATTGTATAATTTTCAACATGAAGATCCTGTGTATGTTTTGTTAAATATATACTGAAATGTTTAATTTTCTTTGAAGGGATTTTAAATGGCATTGTTTTTAAGTTCAGTTTAGGCAAGTTCACTGTTAGTATATAGAAATGTAACTGATTTTTGTATATTGATCTTATATCCTGCAACTTTGCTGACCTCATTTATTAGTTCTACATTTTTTTTTGTTTTTTGCAGACTTCTTGGCATTTTCTACATAGACAACCATGTCATCTGCAAATAGAGAGAGTGTGATTTCTTCTTTTTCAATCTGTGTGTTTTGAGTTTATGTTTCGTACTTAATGCAGTGACTAGAATAATGTTGAATAAAAGCAGTGAAATTGGACACCTTTCCATTTTTCCTCCCTCCCTTTTTCTGTCCCTTTCTCTCTCCTTCTCCTTTTTTGGTGCAGGCTATATCTGGTTTTATTATATAGGTAACATTATTCTCAAAAATAAATGAGTTGAGTGTTCCCTCCTTTTATATATTTTGAAAAACATTGTGAAAATTGGTGGTATTTCTTTACATGTTTGGTAGATTTTCCAGTAAAACCATCTGGACCTGAAGATTTTTTTTTCAGGAACTTTTAAATTATGAATTTAATTTAGTTAATGGTTATAGACTACTAAGATTATATATTTCTTCATTGAGTTTTGGAAGGTTGTAGTTTTCAAAGTATTGGTACATTTCTTCTAAGTTGTCAAATTTATGACTACAAATTTGTTCATACCATTGCCTTATTATATTTTAATGGCTGCAGAATCTGTAGTAATATTCATTGTTTCTTTCTTAATATCAGTGTTTTGAATCATTTCTGTTTTCTATTTTTGTCAGTCTTCCTAATCTGTCAATTTTATTGATTTTTAAAAGCAGGAGATTTTTATTGTTTTAATAATTTTCTATTTATTTATTTATTTTTTTCTCTGGTAAGTATTTCTTCTATTTGTTCTGAATGTATTTTGTCATTCTTTTCCTAGTTTCTTGATTTATGAAGCAAGGTTATCTATTTAAGACTTTCTTCGTGTCTAATATAAGCATTTAGTGCTGTAAGTTTACCTCTCAGCACTGTGTTAGCTACATACCACAAATTTTGATATGTTGTATTTTCATTTACATTCAGTTCAATGTATTGTTTGGTATCCCTTGAGACTTCCTTTGACCCTTGAATTAGTTAGAAAGGTACTGTTTAATTTCCACACTTTAAAAGAATTTCTTGCTGTCATTCTATTACGTATTTTTAGTTTTATTCCATCATGATCAGAAAACATTCTATGTAGTTTCAATTTTTTTAAATTTGTTGAGGTTGGCTTTGTGGCTCTGAATATGATCTATCTTGGTGAATTTGACAGGGGCACTTGAAAAAATGTATATTTCTTGTATGATTGAGTAATGTGCTCTATATATGTGAATTAGATTTTACTGCTTGCTAGTATTTTTTAGTTTTTCTATTTCTTAATTTTCTGTCTAGTAGGTCTGTTATTAAGAGAGTGTTGGTGCCCCCAGCTATAATTGTGGATTTATCTGTTAGTCTTTTTAGTTCTATTGATTTTCACTTCATGCATTTTGAGGCTCTATTGTTTGTTGAATATACATTTAGGGTTGTCATGTCTTTTTGGTGGATTAAACCATTTATCATTATCTAATATCCCTTTTAGTCTCAAGTATTTTTTTTCGTTATGAAGTTTACTTTATCTGATATTAACACATCAGTCCTGCTTTTTAAAAATTATTTTTTGTGTGGTTTATCTGTCTCTATTATTTGACATTCAACCTACCTATATTGTTAAATTTGAAGTGGGTTTTTTTGTAAAGAGTAAATATTCAGAATGTGTGTGGGTTTTTAAAA
The DNA here is from genome assembly GCA_963573385.1 of Cacajao melanocephalus. Classification (NCBI taxonomy): domain Eukaryota; kingdom Metazoa; phylum Chordata; class Mammalia; order Primates; family Pitheciidae; genus Cacajao; species Cacajao melanocephalus. Next base: position 7,772 of record CAUYLG010047995.1, on the reverse strand, counting down.
TTTTTATTTTAGGTTCAGCAATACCTGTACAGGTTTGTTATGTAGGTAAATTGTATGTCATGGGGGTCTGGCATACAGATTATTTCATCGCCCAAGTAATAAGCGTAGTACCAGATAAGTAGTTTTGCAATCCTCACCCTCCTCCCACCCACCATTCTCAAGTAGGTCCTGGTGTCTGTTGCTCCCTTCTTTGTGACCATGTATACTCAATGTTTAGCCCTTACTTATAAGTGAGAACAAGTGGCATTTGGTTTTCAGTTCCTGGGTTTGTTCACTTAGGATGATGACTTCCAGCTCCCTCCATGTTGCTGAAAAGAACATGATCTCGTTTTGTTTTATAGCTGCATGGTATTCCATGATGTATATGTACCACATTTTCATTATCCAGTCTACTATTGATTAGCATGTAGGTAGATTTCATGACTTTGTTATCATGAACCTACACATGTATATGTCTTCATGGTAGAATGATTTATATTCTTTTGGGTACATCCCCAATAATGGGATTGCTGGGTTGAATGATAGTTCTGTTTTGAGTTATTTGAGAAATCACCAAACTGTTTTTCACACTGGCTGAACTAATTTACATTCTCACCAGGAGCATATAAGCATTCCTTTTTCTCCACAACCTCACCAGCATGTTATTTTTTGACTTTTTAATAACAGCCATTCTAGCTGTTGTGAGATGGCATCTCATTGTGGTTTTATTTGCATTTCTCTAATGTTTAGTGATCAGAATGTGTTTTTTTAATCCATTCTGCCAATCAATGTCTTCTATTAGTATATTTAGATCATCTACATTGAAGGTAATTATTGATATATAAGGCCTTAAATATGCCTTATAATTTGTTTTCTTTTTATTTCTTCTAGTTCTTGTTCCTCTGTTTCTACTTTCTTGCCTGCCTATGGGTTATTGAAACATTTGTTAGGATTTGATCTTATTTATAGTATTCTTGAGTTTATGTTCTTGTATAGTTTTCATAGTGGTTTTTGTACATGTTATATTATAGAAATGTGGCTTGTCACAGCTTATTGGTATCAACATTCTACTACTTTGAGTGAAGTATGGGAACTGTACTTCCATTTAGGTGCTTCCCTACTTTTAAATATAATTGTCTTGAGTACCATATGGTATTATAACTTTTGTTTCAATCACTATACATAACATAAAATTCATGAGGAGGATAGCTTATTCTGTGTACCAATATTTATGTTCTTTTCATTGTTTTTTCTTCCTGCTGTTTCAATATTCCTTTAACAATTTCCTTTTCATTTTGAGAATTCCTTCAGCCAGTCTTTAAATGTATGTTTATTACTATTCTGTTAATGTTTCTTCATCTGAGAATATCGTTTTAAACATTTTTAATTTTTAATTTTTGTGAGTACATAGGTGAATGTATTTGTAGGGTACATGAGACGTTTTGATACAGGCATGTGACGTGAAATAATCACCTCTGGAGAATGGGATATCTAACCCCTCAAACATTTATTTTTTGTCTTATGAACTATCCATTTACACTCTTTTAGTTATTTTTAAATGTACAATTAAGTTATTATTGACTATACTCACTCTGTTGTGCAATCAATTCATAGGTCTTATTCATTCTAACTATTTTTTTGTACCCACAAACCATCTACACCTCCTCTCTATCCCCCTGACTACCCTTTCTAGCCTCTGGCAACCATCCCTCTATTCTCTATGTCCATGAGTTTGTTTTGATTTTCAGATCCCATAAATAAGTGAGAATTTGTGATGTTTGTCTCTGTGCCTGGCTTATTTCACTTAACATAATGACCCCCAGTTCTATCCATCTTGTTGCAAATGACAGGATCTTATTCTTTCTTGGGTGAATAGTACTCCATTGTGCATAGCACCACATTTTCTTTATCCATTCTTCTGTTGAGGGAAGCACTTAGGTTGCTTCCAAATTTTAGCTATTGTGAGCAGTACTGCGACAAACATGGGAATGCAGATATCTCTTCGATATACCGATTTCCTTTCTAGTGGGCATATACTCAGCAGTGGGATTGCTAGATCATATGGTACCTCTATTTTTAGTTTGTTGAGGAACCTCCAAACTGTCAAACTGTTCTCCATAGTGGTTGTCCTAATTTATGTCCTCACCGACAGTGTACTGAGAATGTCTTTATTTCCCTTTCATTTTTGAAAGATAATTTTCCTGGATATAAAATTCATGGTTGGCAGTTCTTTCCTTTCAGCACTTGAAAAATGTTGAGCCACTTCCTTCTGGCTTCCATGGTTTTAGATTTCAAATCCAGTATCATTGGATTTTTTAAATAAGTAATATGTCCTTTCTCTCTGACTGCATTTAAAATTTATTTTATTTTTGACTCAAGATTTCAGAATTTTAATTATGATGTGTCTTGGCATTCATTTGGGTTTATTCTATTTCAATTTCACTCAGCTTCTTCGATCTGTAGATTTATGATTTTTAAAATCTATTTTCTCTTTATTAGTCAGATTAAGTCATTTCTATTGTTCTGTGTTCAATTCACTGAGTCTATTGTCTGTCATCTCTAATATACCATCAAGTTCATCCAGAGAGTTTTTCATTTTGGTTATTATGTTTTTCAATTCTACAATCCATTTGGTTCTTTTTATATAAATTTTATTTATATAAAATTTTTCCATTTTTCATTTGTCTCAAGAGAATTCCTAATTGCTTTTTGAATCATTTTTTATGATGGCTGCTTTAAAATCTGTGTCAGAAAATTTCAACATCTGCTTCATCAAGGTGTTAGTGTCAGTTGAATCTTTTCTCAATTTGTAATTCTCCTGGTTCTTTGTATGAAGGATGGCTTTTTGTTATATCTTGGGTGTATTTTGTATATTATGTAAGGCAACTCTGGGTTCTATTTAAATCTTTTATTATAGTGACATTCTCCTTATTTAACTTTAGCACATAGGTCTTAGCTTACTTCTGTGGGCTATGGTTCCAATGACATTAATTTTTAAAGTTTTCAGTGTTATTTTGGTCTGCTTGGCTTATCTGGTGCCTTCCCAGATTCCTACTGGTCCCTGCTCATGGTGGCTGAGAAGGCAGAAGGTGCAAGGAAAAAGCATGGGCTGGAGATTTTATTGTGGTTTTCATAGAGCAAGGCAGGGTAGGCAAGTTGAGTAGGTATAGGATTGAAAAGTTTGAATAATTTTTGTGGGCTCTGGGTTATAGGGGTGGTCCTTAGTTGTCTAGTACCTGGCCCTGGGCTGACTTAGGGCCAGAGAATAGTGTCTCAGACTGCAAGAGCCTGACAAAAAGAGGTAGATGGGAAAATTGACTTGCAAATGATTGGTTTACATGCCAACAATTAATTTGCTATCTCTAGGAATTAGCTAAGTCTGGGAGGGGCAGTCTCTTAGTCAGCAAGGTCTTACATACCAAAGTTTCATAAAATACAGAAACATTTTTAAAACATGATTAATGTATAAGGGGAGACTCAGGCTGGCAAAGACAAAGATTATCTGAAATCTTTCTTCACTATGGCAAATGGAGAGTGTTTCTGGCCTGGCAGCTTATTATGTCAGGGTTCATCTTGCCACAGTGTTTCCCAGTGGACACTAGGAAAAGAGGGGAGACAAAGGCCCTGTGAGTAAGGAGAATACTTTCCCCAGATTATCATTGTTATCAGTGGGGGAAATGTTATGAACAAAATTGTGACTACCCAGCCCCAGCGTTCAAGTGTTCAAGTCCTAATCCCTAGTACCTCAGAATGAAAATATTTAAAGACAGGGTCTTTAAAGAGGTAATTAAGTTAACATGAGGCCATTAGCATGGACCCTAATCTAATCCGACTGGTGTCCTTATAAGAAAAGGAAGAGATAACAAGGACTGCAGTCATGAAGGAAAAACCATGTGAGGAAACAGTGAGTAGATGGCCATCTGTATGCTAAAGAGAAAGATTTCATAAGAAATCAATGCTGCCAGTACCTTGGTCTTGAACTTTTAGCCTCCAACACTATGAGCAAATAATTTGTTGTTTAAGCCACACAGTCTGTGGTAATTTGTTATGGCAACCCTCGCAAACTAATATAGGGAAGCTACTGGCCTATCTCCCTTGTGGGTGGTAGTGGCTTATCTGGTGTTGTCTAAGTTACTCCCTTCTGTCACTATATTAGGACATAATAAATGTTGAGTCTGAGTTGCCTTCTGCTCTTCAATGGAAAGAGGTGGAATGTTGGAATTCCAAACCAGTTTGCTGTCTTCTTACCAATTTTTCTCCACTTTCTGAGTTTTCATTGGTTGCCTCTTGCATTATTTCCAGAGATTATAGTTAGCATGGAAGAGCAGGAAGAAAGGTACCAACACCATCTTGTCCAGAATGAAGTCAAAATACTATCATTTACTTAGCAAAGGAATGTATCTACAGAATATTAAAGAAACGAAGGATGTCTCATGGTGCCCATAGTATCTAATCTAGTGTTGGGCATCTAATAGAGGCTCAGTCAATACCCCGGGCTTTAAAATCGAAGCGAATCTCAGTAAATTACTCATGACTTTCTCCAGCACAATCCCCAATACCTCAATAGCTTGTTCATCTCTGAGGCTATGGTTATTTAACCCTAAAACACAAGCTAAGTCCCAACAAAGGTTTTGGAATCATAAAATTGACAATCCAGTATAACCAGGAATTGTGAAGAGCCTTATGTCAACAATTAGATGTGAATAACTTTGTGTCTGATCTTGTTTTGATCTTGTACCCTGACTTTGATGAGAAATAAATTATAATAGAAACACTTATTATCTTTGTCTCTCATTCTGTGGAAGCACTGCTGAACTCACACTATATTCAACATTACTCAATAAAATGGCTTCATATGAGGTCCTGTTTCTTTCAGTCTTTCATATCACCATTGTTGTGCCAAACCCCTATACACTCCAGTGGGGATGGTACCAGGTTCAAAAAGCTGAAGAAGAGACCCAGAGCCAGGAAACAAGACCTGGTGCTTTATTGGGGGCTTACATACAGGAGAGAGAGAGTTCAGTGGCTGTGAGCTGTACAAGATAAGTGCCTTGCATACAGTCTAGTGACAGCAGACTGGACGGGAGATGCATAGCCCAGTGGTGGCAGGCTAGGCAGAAGAACTGCAACCACTTGTAAAAGGCATGAGTTTATAGAATATTTTCACTTAGTACTCTTTCCCTAACAACCTCCACTTGTCAAACTTCATTCAGTCCAAAATTCAGGGCCCCTATCCTCTGTATGGCCCAACCCATGGGATAAGCTGGGAGGCCAGATATTCCTCAAAGACAAGAAATGAATCTCCAGATTGAACACTCCTGGATTCTATAGCTCAAAACACTGAACACGCCGGGTGCGGTGGCTCACGCCTGTAATCCCAGCACTTTGGGAGGCCAAGGCGGGCGGATCATGAGGTCAAGAGATCGAGACCATCCTGGCCAACATGGTGAAATCTCGTCTCTACTAAAAATACAAAAAAAAAAATTATCTGGGCGTGGTGGCACATGCCTGTGGTCCCAGCTACTCGGGAGGCTGAGGTGGAAGAATCGCTTGAACCCAGGAGGTGGAGGTTCCAGCGAGCTGAGATTGCACCACGGCACTCCAGCCTGGCAACAGAGCAAGACTCCGTCTCAAAAAAAAAAAAAAAACCCACACTGAACACATATTCAGATGCATCTGCCATACACAGTCATTCTCAATAAATGCTTAAGTGGTTGCTCTCAGGTGTGTTTACCATGAAATCATCTTTAAATGTCATAATCTAAACCCTGCAACTCTTTTGCTTTCATTTTGGGATAAAATGCTGCATGACTGCCTAACCCTAACTAATCCACTTCTTTCTCCCAGGACAGACCTACAAGACACCCTCCCCACTCTTACAAATACTGATGATGTTTGGATTACAGGTGGATCTTAATTAAGGATGAATATGAAATCTACCAAGCTAGTTATGATACAGTCTCTTAAACTGAAGAAATAGAAAGTGCCTATTTTCCAGAAGCCACTTAAGGTCAACAAGCAGAATTAATAGTATCAATTAGGGCCTGTCGATTAGCAAGAGGAATCTTATAAAAGCAAAGAAGTTTCTTAACCTTTTCAGGTAAATACATTAAAAAATAGACATACAGGCTGATTAGGAGCAGCTCAGGATTGCAGCTCTCAGCGAAAGCACAGAGGGTGAGTGGACGCCGCATTTCCAGATGGATTTTTATTGCCCACAGACCAGGTGATTCCCAGGCAGAGAAGCCCCACGGGTCGCCAGCGTGGCTGTTTTGGCCAACGCCGCTGTTTTGGCCAGTGCCGCTATGTGTTTTGGCCAGCAGCTTGTGTTGGCTGGTGCTGTGGTTCTCTGCACAAAATACATGGGTCCGGGTGCCGTTTTAGCTGGCGATTGGAGCTCCTGGGATAGAGAGTCACCCATTCAACTGATTTAAAAAAGGGAAATGAAACAGGGAGCCAGGCCAGGAGATTCCTGGGCAAAAAAGCACCACGAATCTCAGTGCAGTTGTTTCAGCCAGCGCAGTGGGTCACTGCACGGGAAATCACACAGATCATGGCATCTTTTCAACACGTGACTGGAACACCTGGGACACAGAGTTGCCTGTTCAACTCAAAAAACAAAAAGGGCTCTGAGGCAGGAAGCCAGGTGATTAGGCTGGGCTGGTCCCACTCCCACAAAAAAACAGCAATTTGAAATGCTCTGGATAGAGATTCACAGCAAGCACAGCTGAACCTGGGACGGTCCAGCTCTGTGGGGGAGGGGCATCTGCCATTACCAAGGCAGTCCACCACTATGGAGGTAGTCCACCATTGCTGAGGCAGCCTGCCATTGCCGAGGCAGCCCACCATTACAGAGAGAATCCACCATCATAGAGGGCCGCCATTGCTGAGGCAGCTCTAACTATACCTGTATAAACAGGACTGCAGGGAAGTTCACACGGCAGCTGGGCAGAGCCCACAGCTGCTCAGCAAAGCCTCTGCAGGCAGACTGTGACTAGGCTGCCTCCTGGCTGGGCAGGACAGCCCTGAAAAAAAGGCAGCAACACAACAGAAACTCATAAATAAAGCCCTAAATCCCTGGGACAGAGCACCTGGGGGAAAAAAAGGGGTTTATGAGTTCTGCAGCAGCAGACTTAAATGTACCTGCCCAGCAGCTCTGAATGAACAATGGAGCTCACAGCTCAGCACATGAGCTCCTACAAAGGACAGACTGTCTCCTCAAGCAGCTCCCTGACCCCCGTATATCGAAAGAGTCACCTCATAAAGGAGAGCTCAGACTGACATCTGGTGGGTATCCTTCTGGGACAAAGATAGCAGAATAAACTGGCAGCAACCCTTACTGTTCTGCAGCAGCTGCAGGTGATCCTCAGGCAAGCAGGGCCTGGAGTGGACCTCAGCAGTCCTATAGCAGAGGGTCCTGAATGTTAGAAGGAAAACTAACAAACATAAAGAAATAACTTCATCATCAACAAATTTCATCAATCAACATCCACTCAGAGACCCAATCTGAAAGTCAACAACTACAAAGACGACAGGTGGATAAATCCACAAAGATGGGAAGAAACCAGCGCAAAAAGGATGAATACACCCAAAACCAGAATTCCTCTCCTCCTACAAGGGATCACAACTCCTCACCAGCAAGGGAACAAGGGTGGATGGAGAATGAGTGCGAAGAATTGACAGAATCAGGCTTCAGAAGGTGGGTAATAAGAAACTTCTCTGGGTTAAAAGAACATGTTCTAACTCAATGCAAAGAAACTAAGAACCCTGAAAAAAGATTTGACAAAATGCTA